>JAQIWZ010000310.1:0-21864 GCA_034697245.1 Malaconothrus monodactylus | reverse complement strand
AGTTTGTTTGGGTCAAGCGATTTATGTATTTTGAAATTTCCATTTACATAGAATTTGGGCGAGTTTTTGGATTCATTTTTATTTTTGGATTCATTCTTATTTTTGTTTGAATTAATATTTTCGTTATTTTTATGGCTAGTATTTAAATCGATGACTACTATATCATTAACAGGACAAACAGTATTATTACTAATTGACTTATAACTAGTTATAGTGTCATCAGTGCTATCACTGCAATCACTGCTATCACTGCTTTCTATTCCAATCACTGAATCCATAGACGAAGACGAAGACACAGATTCGGGGCTTTTTTCTAGAAATGGGTTTGTGTTGACTTTATTTTGAGACAAAGTTCTCAAAAATGGTTTTATCGTATTTACGTTCTGGTTAGGGAACAATGGCGTGGGTGGCAGTTGATAGTGATTATGATTCAAATGGATTGGAATGCTTTGTGTGGGCATTGAATAAAACATTTGATTACGATATAGTTTTAAAGAATTAAATGGATTGCCCATAAAGTCAGAACTAATGAAATTTTTATTTGAACGAAATGGAAGTAATTCAGGCGAAGGTATTGAACAACGCCTTATCAATGGAGGTATAGTTGGCATTATGAAAGATAAATTATCACAAGAAAGAGATCTATCAAAATTTGTTATTTTGTTTCCATTTATAAATGGGTTCGTATTCTTATTATTGAACTCAGTCAGGGGTTCAATCAATTTGTTTGGTTCGAGAAATGGGTTTTGGCTGTAATTGTTGTCTTGTCTTTCATTTGGAAATTGAGACAATGTTCCACATTCTGTATGCGGTTGTGGCGCACATGTAATATCTATTTGTTTTGATTCGAACATATGGTTTAATTCAAATGTTAGTATTCGTTCGGAATTATTCATTACTTTGATCTTCTTTGAACTCCACTTCTGTGAAAGTTGAGTCGTTTCCGGTGTGTTCGTCTGACTCTTCATCACTACTGTATATAAGCATTGCTTCTAATGATAGCGTTGGTTAGAATATCAAAAACAAGCAAACATGAAAAAAAACGAAAAATCCGAACGTTAGACTTATGTTAATGTTATTATAGCGTTAGGCCATTACTTATACAAATAAAGTTAGTTGTCATTAAATTTCTATTTCATAATTAATGTTCTCAAACCTCCGTTAAGTTGAGGCTTATTAATTGTAATCAAAGTTCCGTCAGCGGTGCGGCGACTGGTTTCAATTCCTTTCATTGTTACAGTGGGCGAGACATCGGATGAGGAAGTGCTGGAACTGTGCTCCATAAATAGAAACTATGTATCAAAACAAATTTTTCAAAAGATATTAATGCCTTTTAATAAATTTATTGTCAAATTTTAATTATCTTTTTTTTGTTACGATTTTTTAATATCAAAATTAGAATAAATGATAAATATATATATATTTTTTAATAAAATTTATCGATTAATGATAAAACTTACCTCAACTGTAAGAGATCCAGAAATTTCATCCAATTCGAGAGGACGCGGACCCAAAGTTATGATTTGCTTTTGACTTGGATTAGCTTTCAGTTCATCGACGCTTACAATTCCTAAACCTAAGAAATTATCTGAAAAATAAATGAAAATATTTAATATTTACACAAATGATATGAATTGATCTGATTTTCAAATTGATTACCGTTTCCATTATTATTTTTGTTTTTGTCGTATAACTCAAATAATATTTCAGATGATTTTTCGTGTAAATTACTGTAAAAATAATCAAACTTTGGACTTATAAATACGATAGAGAAATAACTTAATAATGAGTATAACTAACAAAATGAAATGTTCGTTCCAAACGGGACTTGAAGTTTCTTTGATAGTCGATGTCTGCATGCGTTGTGGCGGGTCATCCACTTCGATAATGCAATACGGGTCTTGACAGCCTTAAAAATAATATATATTGCACTATATATAATAACTGAATGTATATTCTCTTCGCTTAATTCAATTTCTTTCTATGATCTGACCAAAAATAAATAAATAATGATTTGATGCATTAAATATAAGTCAAATTATTAGTTATTTTTGATCTCTTTCTTTCAACAAAATATTGTTTTCTTATCAATAATAACTAATCAGTTGATGCACGAACTGTTAATCTATTTGTTTCCTATTTCTGTCAAAAGTATAGATAGAGAAAAAATCCTAACTTAATATTTAATCATTTCCATTATACAGGTATAGAGTCTATGCTTTCAATCAGATCATGAAATAACTGCTCAAATTTTACTTATATTTTATATTGAAGTTATGATTAGATGAATTAACTATCATTAATACCTTTGTTGTTTCCTAAGCTGTTTGCTTTGACGACCTTTACAAATAGCTTTCGTTCAACTGTTTTGTTACGAGACTATCAATTGAATAAAAAATAAGTTTTTTAATGTTTATGAAACAATTTCTTTAAAAAAAAGTTTGAATTTAAGCAACAGTTGACTACAGTTTCAATACACTATTTATAATTTGAATTCTAGATAAGATCATAGCAACAAGTCTTGAGCTTAATTATCAAGAATTCGTTAGAGTTCTTCGATTTCAGGTGAATCTCATTTGAAGTTTCGTTTATAAAAATTAATGAAATCAGTTCGAAGTTAAAAATTTTGAAACGAATTAGAATCAAACGTATTAATGAGAGCCTCGCATCTATTTTTCTTTGCGTAAACATTAAAATGAAATGAAACGAAACGATTGCAATTATTTATTACATTTTCGAATACAAACGCTCTAACACTAAAATAATTCATAGATTTAAAAATTTATGAACTGTATAAAAATCATAGGGTTTGATAAGTTTGTTGAAGTAAAACCTTTTATAACTTCTAATAAATGCTTAATTAAGTTTGTATTGATTAATGATAACAGTATTTGGCGTAAAATCGACTCTAACTCTAAAAGTAATTTCATTGAAGGTGTAATTAATGAGATCGTTGCCAAACATAAATAAATAAAATATCGCGGAATATATAGACCAACTCACCAAACCCTCCAAATGCAAATTGTTTTTCGCCATATTTCGTTGAAACTTAGGAAAGTCCTTATAACCAGATAAACACAAATCTACAACAGTTGTGGTGATGACATGCAGTATCGCATCAATGATAGCATCCTCTGAGATTCTATTATCTGATTTCTATTACAAAATTAATCATTCATTAAATCTTTATAAGTTTTGATTAGCTTTTAGTTTTTGCTGAATTTCAGATAAAAATCACGTTTTTATTATGTTTAAGAAATATTAGAAAAAATTGAGCTAAAAATGCAACTAATACTACAAATTAGCGTAAATGATATCTTATTTAAACCCATTAATAAATCAATGACATGTTTATGAAAGTGCTAATTATTTATTAGGTTAAAGATTTCTACTTTTTTTCATGTCATTCAAAATTGAGACACAAATATAAATAAGATATTTATGTTAATCAAATATTTAATATTTAAATATAAGTTGATTAATAAGTAATTGAAAGTTTTTGATTATAACTTTTGAGTTCAAAAAAAAGATTTCCAAATGATTCTAAAACTGCAAAATTGATAGCAAATATTTACCTGTTGTTGAGCTTTGATTGGTTTCAGAGACACTTTAACATTAGGTCTTTCCATGAATCTAACGACTAATAACGATTCTTCAGTTATGCAAACAACTTTCAGCTATAAATCATAGAATGAGAATCAATTTTATCTTCATATCAAGGATTTAATGCAAATAAAATACCATTCCGTCGAATCTTTCGACATGAAGTTCATATTGAGATAATTCTTCATTTGAAGATCCATTTTCTCGAATTGCTTTCAAGTGAAGCAATAGTCGTGGAGTTGATATTTTGCATGTGGCCGTCTATGTATCAAACAATTTGATAATTAGAAGTTCATCAAAACTTATGTATACATTGAATATCGATTGAAAAAATATTTAAATGCATAAAGAAATATTTGATTAGAGATTATTTCCTCCGCTTGTTTATAAACTTAATGATTAGCTAACCTTTAAGTGCAGGGAATTAATTGAATACTATTAGAATATGTGAGAGATCAATATTTACTCTATTAAATAAAGGGAAACATTGGCTTTAATTTTGTAACAATACTGTAGATTGAATTACAGGAAGAATGTAATAATTATTGAGCTCTTTTTTGAAAGTTTTAAACTTTATGAATTCTTTTCTAAAATAATCAATTTTTATAAATTTTAGTCCTATGTCTACAACGAAGTTCATTGCAAATTAAATAATTTGGCGGAATAGAGACTAATTAATTATAAAAAACCTTTTAGATTAAATTAATTCTACGCTCAAACTTAAGCTGAACTAATGTTAGAAGAAAATAAAATTTGATTACATCATTATTAAGATATATTGCAATTATAGTTCATTATTTTGAAAAAGGAGTGGCATTTTTATGATTAGGTGGATTCAGTTCTGGAAAATTAATAAATTTATATTTTTTCCACTTCTAGTCTTTTGTCTAAAATGAAATTTTGAAATCATATTTAAAAATGTAATAATGAGGTAATTTTTTTCAATGTTTAAATAACATATTTGATTAATGTTCGCATTCATTATATCTGTTTTAACATAAACTAATAAAATATTGTTTGAAATCTGTAGTGAAAGCACTAAAAAACAAATGTTAAAAAAGCTGATAATTATGTTTCCTGTTTTTGTACTGTAAATATAACAGTGTTATAGTTAGACAGGTATTCCAGTCAATTAAATTTTATTGCATATAATACTCGCAAATGGATACAAAATAATTAGCTTATCAAAAAAAACTTGCGAATTATTTTGTAACTAATGCAAAAAATTCGGAAAGTTTGAAACTTTGCTGTTATAAAATTGAATGCTATGTTTAAATTGAAGATCATTTTTCATAATAAAACTTGAGCCATAAAATAATATTATTGCAATAGATCAGTACAGAGTAATCGATGAAACTCTAATTACGACTTAATATTTACAAAACATATCTATCAATAATGATTATTTGCAATACTCGTACAAAGCATAAAAAGGTTAATAATCACACTTTTATTATGATATTGTAAATACATTGAAATAAAAATATCAAATAATGCATTTGCTTAACTTGTCAACTATATGATGATAAAAAGCAACAGAATTTAAGACTTTGACACGACTGTTGCATAGGAGAAAATAATTCAAAGGGATTATTAATGAAGGGAAGAACTAATTTCCATAACAAAAAAAGCACTTCTACTTTATATCTTTCACATTTAAAGAAAACAATAACATATTTATTATTCTTTTATTTTCAGACAAACACTATTTAATGCTTTGTAACGTATGCTTAGTGCCACTGAACTCAAAGTTAAATAATACAGAAAATAAAACTTTCATTTGACACAAACAGTTCTTAAACAGAGTATTTTAAAAGCGTTTTTATGGAAAGGCTTATAAATTAACTGCTAATAAATCAAAATTTTTATAATTTTAATTGTTTTACAACCATTTAAAACAAAATTTTACACATAATTTTAACATTAGGTGTAATGGATTATAAAACCATTGATACACCGACTATAAAAGAAATACTATTTAATATTTATAAGTAAAAAAGGAGTGTTAGTGTTTGATCGACTAAATTATTAAAAGAAACTACAGAACGGATTCTGTTTGAATGCAAACTACACCCTTTCATAAAAATTTATTGTGGAAATAGAATGCAATAAAAATATTTTATCTCTTTTTCTTCATTAATTATATTTAAACTTTTTTTTTAAAGCCAATTAAGAAATTTTATCGAAGTTAAACATCTATTAAAAATTAATAATTAACATTTTAATAGATGTTAAACTTCGATAAGACTTCCTTAGCAAAAACAAACGCCAGTTTATTTGCTAAAAATAATATATTTCTAAAATGAGAGCGAGTCTAATATATTTCTATGAGAGCGAGTCTCTTAGAAAAGCAAAAACAATCTCCACTGGGTTTCGATGTCTGCTATCGAAGTTCCAAATTCATAGTATCTTAAGTGATGTTTCAGTGGATTCGAGAAATAAATATAAATAATTTGAACCTCTGCGTAGGAAATCACTTGAATTCGATAAATAGGATTAAGATTATGAGTATACCATAGCAACAGACTTTATAGCGGTGACTATAAAAGTTACTATTTTAGGATAAGGCAAATGAAACAAAAATATATGATAAGTGCTGTTACGGTCCAACAATTAGTTATTGAGTAAGTCTGAACTCATTATTTGCACGCTATTCACTATCAAAACCTGTGGTAAACGGGATTTTACTTTTAACATGATTTGACTACTAATACATTTCTTTTTCTATTCAACACTTTCCTTTAATTCAAGGCTAAAGTCTTCAAATTTATTAAGTTTAATAAATTTTAAATAAATGTATTTTGTTTCAAATTTTGAATTATTCAATGTTTTTCGCTCAGGTGTTCCTTAAAACGAACGATCATTTATTCATTATAAAAGTTATTGTTCAAAATTATGATTAAATTTTAATAATAATCTGCAATAAAGTTATGCAATAAAGTGCTTAAGTTATGAATATTATTATTGATTTGTAAAAATTACGAAATATGTTAAACTTCATGAAATGTTTGGAAAAAAATTCAATTAAAATAAGCGCTATTTATTTAAAGAGTTTCCTACAATTTATGTCTCGACTAAAGGTATTGCATAATAGAAAAAGCATTTGATTTCAATTATAAACTTGTAAATTGTGTTGTTTTTATAATTTTCAAGTGTTAAACAAATAATTTAATTTCCATTCACTAAACATTAATTTATGAAATGAAAAGTTTTAGAACAAACATAAAGAATAAAGAATTTCCTACTTTTACCTTTAAGCACATAAAATGCTGATTCAAAAATAACTGAATTGTTAACTAATTCGTCAGTGATATTCACAGTCAGCTATGGGTAAAAGGAGACCCCCACAAGTTTACAAATTATAGTGTGTATAATGGAAAATATTGTTATGAATTGAACATTTCCTCAAAATTTTTGTCCTCAGACCATAAACTAACTTACGTGCACAATATAAAGGTTATAAAAAATAGTAGAATAGCTAAGAATTTTTATTTTTATTTCAATTTCAAAATACAATCAAATTCAACTTTATAGTTCACTTAACATTCTTGTCCCTCGAGCCAAAA
Organism: Malaconothrus monodactylus; assembly: GCA_034697245.1. Taxonomy (NCBI): domain Eukaryota; kingdom Metazoa; phylum Arthropoda; class Arachnida; order Sarcoptiformes; family Malaconothridae; genus Malaconothrus; species Malaconothrus monodactylus. Next base: position 14,695 of record JAQIWZ010000310.1, on the reverse strand, counting down.
CCCTGACTGCGGTAGTGGCAAAAAAAATTAATAAAAAGCTATTGTATTTCAAAACAAATGTTTGTTAATCACTTGAATTCAAGAACATTATAGCAATTGTTATAGAAGTACTACAAATGTAAAGTTAATTAAAGACATAAAATACAAATACCTTAAAACTTTAAAAAAATGAAAGTGAACTTTTAATTAATTAAAATTTTATTAAAAGAGGATATAATTTAAATTCTAAGTTTTGGAAATAAAATCGATTTAAACAAAGATATGTTATGTAAAACATCTATCGCTCTGAACCAGTAGTCGGCAACTGGCGGCCCGCGGGCCGGATATGGTCTGATTCTCAGAAATTACTGGCTCTCAAATTAATTCTGAAATAAATAAGAATCTGGCCCTTAAAGCAAAATCGAATTTTTTGAAATTAAAAATAAAGTTTAAACTATTTTTGAGTTGAAAATGCCTAATGGCTATATCGCAGCCATACTTTCATTATATTGTTGAGCATTATTTCATAAGAAGTAAAATTTTTCTGTTCAGTTAAGAAATCTCAGAAATAAAATTTTAAAAAAGTTATTCACATCCGTAAACCTCCGCATTCAATCATCGGAAGTAAGAGAAACTGTCGTAATGTTGCGCACTTTATCTAATACTGAGAAAAGTGTAGTGCGTGTCTTATGAATGTATTACTATTAGTCAGTAATGATTTGTCTCAAACTCAATGTAGGTCTGATGCCTACTTTAAAGGTCGAGCCTTTAATTAATAAATATATTAAATTGCAATTAAGCCTAATTACTCTCACGCCTCCTAATCCCTTGTACCGAATGCCCCCGATTTCTATAAAGGTCCTATACGTTGGCAACAGTAAGAACGAGTGAATTAGCTTCTATTTAAACTTGATTTGTTCCTTTTTGGCCCCATTGGCACCTTAATAGTCTAAATATGACCTGCCGTATTAAGTATGCTGACTATCACTGCCCTAAAACAACATTTATCTGAGCGAAAAATTAAATTTATTGAATAGATTTTCATTTAATGCGAGTAAAACACATTATGAAAAATGAAATTGTAATCAATTTGAAAATAAAGAAAACTTTAAGATAATCTATTAATTGAGCTTTTCATATAATAGAGATATAACAACTCAATCACATCATAAAAGACGTGATTTGAATGAGATCTGAATCATTTATCTATCAATATTTCATCTAAAGTACAGAGTATTGTCTATTATCCTGTAATCCTTTTTAGTGTTTATGATTTGAGTTTTATTAAGTTATTTATGAATTAGTTCAATGTAGTGTTCGTGTTATTTTCAGAACTGCAAACGTTAAACAATAATAACTAAATAGTTGGATGTTTTCTATGGAAATATTTTTTCAATTGCAATGAATCAGTTTTTATTAGACTGTTGTTTGAAAGAAAATAACTTTGAATTATTATCAACTTTTTTGCTTAATAATTATTATTAATATATTAAATAATAAGTTGTTTATATATTATAAAAGTATATAAAAATTCATTCGAATTCTTACTATATTCTCGTTTGATTCCAAATCCACGCGAACATTAGATAATTCTGGAACAGAACTTTGCTCACGAACTATTCGAACAAATTCTATCGAAAATCCATTCTATAAAATAGAATTAAAAGTGAAAGTTTGAATTAATCGAAATAAAAGATTAAAAGTTTTAAAAGTTTAAAAGGACAAGAATTAGCTTCAAATGAATTGAATTTTCAAGAAAATTAATTTATAAAATTTAAACTAATCTCATATTCTAGAGTTTGAAATATTAAACTTTCAAGAATTTGACAGTTATTGTGACTATTCTTTCGATATAAAAATATCAGCGCTTATTAGTAAACAATTATTTTGTATTTGATTTAGTGTTGGCTTAACTGTCATCATAACAATATTTTAAATGTTGAAGAATTTTTGTTTGATTTATAATTTTCTAAACTTATTCCAACTTAAATATGTTAATAGAACTCGAATGGATTGACATTAATAGATATCGACCCAAATAACTTATAAGAATAGAAACTATAAAAAAAATTTGTATTTGCTATTTATCATAACTGAAGGCATTCTCTATTTAGAAAGCATAACAAAATTGTAAAAATTTTAAAATGTCTCTTATAGAGAATGAAATAACAATGAATATCATCAAAATTGACAATTGAATTGAATTGAAGCGCAAATTGAGAAGTTTAGAAATAGAGTAAAACTCTTCAGAAAAAATTAAAAATTCATTAATTATTTTAGAGCACAAGTGTGTGACTCAAGGTTATGAAAATTCTGGTGCGATTCTGTGAATATATTTATAAAACTTATATATCAAAAGAGGAAAGAAATATTTCCTATGCTTTGAATGAAATTCAAATTCAAACAAGTATAAGAACTGATAAGATTTGATATAAGTTAAAAACAAAAACATAATAAGTTTATGACTTCTCGAACTGAAAATTATGAAACAATTATTTTGATAAAAAAAATGTAACTTTTACTGAAAACCCGGTAGTAATCAAAATAATTATAATTATAAAAACAGAAAGACTTAATGACTTACATCTTTAGATAATATTTTGCTCTTATTATTGAGAGCAGTCAACCAAATATTGAAAATAGGTTCTAAATTAGTTTGATTCTGAGAGTAAAGCCATTGAATAATTGTGTTGATCCAATAGACACAGTCGGGATCAGGACCGGTAGCGATCGCGAGTCTATTATCTGCAAAAACAGCTGAATTGAGAGAAGTTTTTTGAAAACGTTCGTTCACATAATCTAGACTTTTATCACAATCACTCGAACGACTATTTTCATTGATATCACGTTTACGTTTCTTAATCACTATAAATAGAATATTTCCGATGGTGTAAACGAAAAGGCCGAATATTAGCCAAAAAAACAAAAGCATAGTTGTCCAGTCTATGCTCTGCATCACTTCAAATGAATACATGAATCTCTTGAAGCTGTCAACTGCACCGAACACTAGTTCGTTAAGATATGATATAATTAGCTGCAGAGCTCCGGTAGAGTTGATGGAAGTTATGCCACCCATTATTTAGAATATAGCAAAAGTTTTGCTTAAGTCTAAGTTTATAGCATTTCTAATAACGTCACTCCATTCAGGGTTATATCAGATTTCACTGCTTTCTCTGCCTCTACTAAAACTTTATTATTTTCTCAAAAGTAAAGCCACTATTTCTCGAATGATTCCTCAGTTGGCAATACTTCAACGCAAGGCTTCATTCCAACCAAAGTAAGCGATAAGGCTTTCAAAACTATTTGTTCAAAGCTATGATGTAATGTTTTCAATGTGACTTTTGTGCGCCTGTTCTCTAACCAACTTTCGAACTTATATACTGGCATTTGATTTATTTTAGTCTCTCTTTTATCTATATTATAGTTCTGTTTCTACTTTTACTCTAAGTCTGTATCGCATATGAATTTTATTAAAAAAATAAATAACTTCTAATTCTAGATATGTTTAGATAAATATTATTATCATTTTTAACATCAAATATTTAATACAAGTCTGGCTTCACTTTTTAAAAGTGGTCCTAAAACTTGATATACCACTAAATTCTAATCTATTTCTAATAGAACTGTTTGAATGATATTTTCTTATAAGAAAAATAATAAGTTTTTTTTATTAATTTAGAAAATACAAATTCCTTACCATTGAGTATATCATTAACAACAGTCTATTATTGCATTTTTCAAGTAAATATCAAATAGATATGAAAATATTCCTTAAAGCGACTCATATCGAGACTTATAAACAATTTATTTTGTATTAAACTTATTATAAATATAACAAAGAATATTATGAGAATTTTAAGAAAACTGAAATCGTTGAATAAATATTGAAAAAAATATGAAAACTTATTATAGAATTATTCGGGATAATCAAAATCTTCAGGAATACCAAACTGTTTATTGACAACGGAGTCTTCGAGAGAAAATTTTCGTTTACACCACGACTTCACCAAAAATACATTATCTGTTAATTTAACAATTTGTCCAAAATTTAATTCATTTGAAAAAAATATATTCAATTAATGATAATTTTAAGAATAGATAACCTGTCCATCGATTAATGGCCTCTTTAGAGACCTCACAATCGTTTTCCATTTGAGTGAAGACTTGCGGATCACAATCTTTCATGAGCTCAACTTTGGCTTTAAGTTCATTTCTTTTCTTTTCCAACGACTGAAGTTCTTGAAGGGCTTTATCTCTGATCGCAATCTCTTTATCACTAATTTCTAATTTCTTGAGCTCATTATCGACTGCTATTGACTTTTGTTTCATTTCTTGGGTTTTAATTTTCAATTCTTCAATTTTTTGAGCTTTCTGTTCAAAATTATATTAAATATAAATTATTTAATTTTACATTTAAGGTAATAATTATTAAAAAATAATAAATTTTAAACCGAATTAAATGCTTTTGAAGGAAAAGACCAAAAATAAACAGAAGACCCGATTTTGTCCGAATCGACCAAATCGTCGCCGACTAATGACTGCAACACTTCTTTCACGGATTGCATTACAATTCCCTTCTCTTTTGGTGCGATTTTCTCCAATTCTTTCAATAGAAACACGTCTTTCTATTTATTTTATTTAAATTTAATTTAATTTTAAATTCAATTCAATGAATGACATAATAATCAAAATATATTTAATAAAAACCTTTTCGTAGAAAATGTCCAAAAGTCGAGTTCTCTTCTCTTCAAGACTTAATCCTTTCTTTTTTGACTAAAATTCAAAATTTAAATTAATTTCTATTAATTTATATATTTTCTAAAAATATTATTTAATTAATTGAAAAAACAATTAATTTTTACCATTTTTTGAGACAATTCTATTTCAATGTTTATAAAAAATTTGGCGCTTTTTTAGTGACGCAATGAGTCATTCAATCGAATCACAAACGAATCAATGAATGAATAATTATTGCCCTCTTTTGACATTTATTTCTATTAAAACTAATCATAAGAACAAAAACTTTTAATAATCTTATCGTCAAAACAGAATTTTTTTTATCAATTTATTTATGATAAAAAAGTCATAAATAATTCAATAAATGTTTACAATAATTTCAATGAATAAAACCTTTTCATAAAATATTCGTTCATTTCATTAAATCTTAATTTAGTTTAAAATTTAGTTTAAATTTTTTAGTGTTTACTTCGATTGAAATATAAAATGAAACTTAAATTAATAGAAATAATAATTTTGTTGGCATTATCTGCGATTAAATCGAATGGATCTAATGTGGATTCAAGTGATTCGTCAACAGTTCCGATAGTGTTCTATCACGGAATGGGTGACACCTCTCACGGGAGCATTTATGGCCTTCAAGAGTTTTTAGAAAAGCATTTGACTGGCGTTTATGTCAACTCAATAGGAATGGGAACCAATGCTGAGGAAGACTTAATGGACGGCTTTTTCATGAATCTTAACGATCAAGTGATTGATGCCTGTAATCAGATCAAAAATGACGGACGACTGGCTAATGGTTACAATGCGTTAGGCTTTTCACAGGGCGGGCAAATACTTAGAGCCATAGCACAGAGATGTCCTGAACCTCCGATTCTTAACTTAATTAGTTTTGGTGGACAACATCAGGGCGTGTATGGACTGCCCCGTTGTCCGGGAAGTAATAAAACTATTTGTGATTTAGTCCGAAAACTAATCAATTACGGCGCGTATGAAGACTTCGTTCAACAACATTTGGTTCAGGCAGAGGTCGGTCTCTCTAAAACAGTTATCTATTATTTAAACTTAATTAAGAAGTCGTTCAGAAAACTATAGCCTAAATATCAGTAATCATTCAAATGATTGCGACTGTAGTCAAAATCTTTTTGATAAATTTCTGCAACTCTTTTGATTTGCTGTTCAAAAATTGAACAATCATTTGAAAGCGATTCAAACATTTTTGATCAGTTCTTTAGTTAATTTAATTTAAATTTAGAATAATTTATTAAAAGATTAATTATTGAATGAAAATTTAATTAATATATATGTAATGTATATGCAGTACTGGCACGACCCGATCCAAGAGTCACTCTATAAAGACAAGAGTATATTTCTGGCGGATATCAACAATGAAAATATTCCACGAAATGAGAGCTATAAACAAAATCTAATCAAATTGAAAAATTTGGTTTTAGTTAAATATTTGAATGACTCAATTGTTGATCCGCGAGAAACAGAAATATTTGGTTTCTATAAAGCCGGACAGGCCAAAGATGTGTATACTATGCGTGAAAGTCCTTTATATCAAGAGGACTGGATTGGACTCAAAGAACTGGACACCTCAGGAAGACTGCATTTGTATGAAGTAATCGGAGATCACCTCCAATTCGATATGCAGTGGTTTGAAAAAGAAATTGTCGAAAAATTCCTTCGATAGCTCTACTCTTAAGTTGAATATATTTCTCGAGTTATATAAATTCATAACTTAAGTGATTATTTTTTATAGAAGTTATGAAAAACTGTTGAAAAGATGATAATTGTTATCATTTTATAGATTACTTTCAAAATACTGAATGATTATCAGAATATTAATCGTTCAATAATGAAGGATCAAAATTAAAATATTTTATTCTGAGCAACAAAAAGTTTTAAACAAATTTATTAGAAATCATTTAAAATAGTGAAGCAATTATTGTAAAAACTGTATATAATTTACTCGTTTTTATAAAATTAACACAAATAATAAAAGATAAAAATAAATTTAGAACAAAATAAATGCGTAAAACCATAAATAGAAAGATTTTCTTCTGAAATATGGAATGGTTTATATGTAAATACATTATAAAATCACTCGACAGTCACCGATTTGGCCAAATTTCTGGGACAGTCGACATTACATCCCCTCAAAACTGCGATGTGATAAGAGAGCAGTTGGAGTGGAATTACTGACAGAATTCCCTGCAAACAGTCAACGGTGTGAGGAATCTGTAGCGATCGGAACGCGTACTTTTGAGTCTCGGCGTCATTGTCTTCACAGATAATTATAGGTCTACCGTCACGCGCCAGAACCTGAATTAGGGTTCAAACACAAACACAATTGTGAGTCTATAAGTTTTTTTCTTCAAATCTATTGAATATATAACCTGTTGGAGAGCATTCATGCATTTAGGAAAGACTGGATCTCTGGTGACGACCATAATGACAGGCATAGCTTTGTCGACAAGAGCCAGTGGTCCGTGTTTTAGTTCTCCGGCTAATATGCCTTCTGAGTGCATATAAGTTAACTCTTTTATTTTCTAATTTGAAACAAAAATCAAAATCAAATCAAAATCTCAAACATAAAAAACAATTAATAATGTATTGAATTGTTGTCATACCAGAGCTCCCTCTAAAATAAACAAAAAACTCGATTAATAAATTGGTCAATAAATTAATAGTAATTAAATAATAACCTAAAACAGTCGCGTGATTCCAACCGCGACCCATAAGTAATAATGATTTTTGTTGGTAGAGATCATTCGCGAGTTCCAGCACTTGATTATCTAATTTAAGCACTTCATTGATCTGATCGGCCAATCGCTTCAATCCTTGAATGATTTCACTTCTTCGTGGCTGTTGTGAAATTCTGTCTTCACTCATAACCAAAGCAAACATAACCAATGATATGAATTGACTGGTGTAGGCTTTAGTACTCGCGACACCGATTTCTGGACCCGCATTAATGTGAACTCCGCAATGACTTTCTCGACAAATACTGCTGCCAACTGTGTTAGTGATGCCCACAATCAGAGATCCGCGTTGTTTGCAATAACGCAAAGCCATCAAAGTATCGGCCGTTTCACCAGATTGTGAAATGAAGAAACAAACGTCATCTCTGAAGATGGGAGTGTGTCGGTCCAAGAAATCACTGGCCAACTCTATCATGACTGGCAGTTCAGTCAACTCTTCCAATATTTGCCTTGTCTTAAATTCAAAATTATATTTAATTTATATATTTTATTGTCTGCAATATTAATAGTGTTTAGAATTAAGAGTATTATAGTATTGAACGAATTTAAATTCAAATCTAATTGAATTTGAGTAAACGGTCGTTCAATAGCTTTCTTTAGTATTAATTATCAAATGTGATGTCATACTGACCGCTACAACGCTGTGATAACTAGTTCCGCATCCAATAAGTATTAAACGTCTGCATCGTTTAATTTCAGGAATGAATTCTTTGATTCCTCCGAGAACTACAGCTTCGTTCTCAAAATTAACTCTTCCTCTCATTGTATTGATGACAGATTCCGGCTGTTCAAAGATTTCCTTTTGCATGAATGAATTGAAGTTGCCTTTCATTATCTGTTGGATTTCCATTTTAAGTGTGATTATCTCACGAGTCAATGAAGAGTCATCCAAATTACGTTTCAATCGATGAATAGTCAAACCTATTGTTTTTTAAATTTCAAATAATGTAATACTAAGTTCTAATATTTCATACGGACTATGAATATTAACTAACTTCTAATATACAGGAAATTAGAAATTGGATGCAAATTAGTGTAAACTTAAACTCTTTAATTAGATTATTGATAGTCTATAACTCAATATTGACAAAATATTTTAGAGCAGATGTTCGGCAATGCGAGAACAAAGTATTTCATGATAATTAGTGGAAAAGCACAATAAAAGGTTCAGATATCGCAATTTTATGACTAATAATTCATAAAATAGAAAAGGTCCTCTGATTTATATAAAATTCTTTAATCACATTTTTGAAAGAAATCGTTGAAATTAAAGTAATTAAGACAGAAATACGATGGAATAATAAAAGAAAATTTCCATATAAACATGTGTACAAAAGTGAATTTTCAAGTGTTTTCGATAGTTATAATTTTGAAGATAATAATAACTTACGTCCATCTGCAACAGAGGCGACGTCATCGTCTTCTAGAAAGATAACTCTATTGGTGTGCTCTATAATAGCGCTGGCGTCTGATGCAAATAGATATTCGACCACATTGTCGTCATCCAAAGGACTGAACTCTGTGGTTGATTGAGAGCGCGCCAGTTTGGCTCCAACCACAACATTGCTCGAGATGACAGTTTGTCGCGGATGAAGGTCTGAAAATATTTGATCAGAAGATTGAATCAATGGAATGTCCATTAATTAATATTTAGAATGACATGCAAAGCAACCCAACGAAATTAGTAGGCATTTGGTCCGCAACCAAAACGTTAGTAAGCAATATATGTATACCTTCTATATTGTCTTTACATCCCTTTTTAGAATCTGCAAACATGAAGTGATACAACACGATGGAGTGATACAAGAATGATATAATGAAGGAAAGAATAAATGTGAAAATGACAAAAAACAAAACCAAGAATGAGCTTAAAAAATGATAGAATGACCAAAAGAAGTAATGTTTAGAACAAACCCCGAACAGCGAAATTCAAAGATTGAGCCGAAATATATACCTTCTTCATCATCAGATAACATGCTATGTCTGCGAAAAGGATCCCATCGATCCTCACCAAAAGAATTTTTGGCACAAAGATTCATTTTTTTAATTTCTATAGTAATTAAATTCAAACTCACACCTTTTTATAAAATCATGCAATCTCTTAAGCAATAAATCATTATTAAAAACTAAAACTAAAATCAAATTTCAAATTTGGGCGAATGCGGAAATAGAGGCAAATTCTCATTCATCTTAGTTTTATGGCTTTTGTTTTTTACCTTTGCTGCTAAATATGATAGGGATGTGATCAGAGACCAAATGTGTTTTTGTTTTGATTCCAACAAGTAATGGACTTCCTCTTCTGGTGGCAACACATTGGCCCGGATAGTGCTTACTCTTTAGCACTAAAGCAAAGGCTCCTTCCTATTGATAAGGTTTTACTATCAATTTATTTATTCAAAAATTGGACTTTTGGTCATACGAGCTGTTGAATAACTTGTTCCACTAATTCTCTGAATTTCAAATCTGGATGATTGTCATGAATGTGTTTCATTAGTTTTGCGATCACTTCCGTGTCAGTATCGGATTCGAATGAAAAGCCTTTCTTGATCTGAGATTAAGAAAGGATTTAGTTTTACAAAACATTAACAATATTTGATAAATGATTAGATTAATTACTAGAAACTTTTTAATATCCTTATAGTTAGTAAGTATTCCGTTATGAACGACAACAAACTCATTATTGTCACCAGATCTCTGGGGATGACTATTGAACTCGGATGGAGCGCCGTGTGTCGCCCATCGAGTATGTGCTATTCCTATGTGCACATTGTATGCATAATCTAAATTGAAATCTTCACGTTTCCAAATCTCGTCTTCAAGAACTTTAACTTTTCCCTGACGTCGAATGATTTCGATTTCTCCGTCATCCAAATCAAACGCCACACCTTTTAGTAAAAGTTTTTTTAATGTTGAAATCTGTTAAGTTATCAAACTATCATATGATACCTGCAGAGTCATAGCCGCGATATTCTAATCTTTGTAATCCTTTGATGAGAAACTCCAGGATTTCTCGACGTGTTTTTGGTTCCAAGTAATTCAGATACGCAAAGATTCCTAGAGCATCATTTTGATTATATCGAAAAATAAAAGATAAGTTTAATGTTTGCGCTGACGGATTCCAATGTGTATAAATTTAAGGTGTTTTCAATAACATTTTCAAAGGTTGATATAGTTATTGACATTGTAATGACTCAATTGATAATATGATATCCTATCATAAATCCTTGTGTTGACATTTAGTTTACAAAATTGGGTTATTTTTGTGCTTCTGTTATTTCTTCAACTACTGATAGTCAATGCGATTCAATTCATTTATTTATTTGTGACTCATTTTTAGATGAGATTGAATGTCAGGAACTAGTTCTTCACATTCTTATAATAATTGAAATTATCATTTTTCTAATAAGATTTATAACCAAACAGTTTTCTAAATATAGGCACTAATCAATCAATAGATTAGAAAATTTTTTTAATATCACATTTATTTAAGAAAAAATTAATAAAGAAAAGGGGAATTCACAAGAAATTCATAAAATTTTTTAAATAATTGCATTTCAATGATTTCCTTGTCCTCAATATTAATTTTGTATTTTAGTGATTAATTATAGGTTTCGTATTAACAAAAGTAAAGGTATTGAATGAATGAATATTAACATGAAATGAAATGATATGATATTAAGTGATTTTATGTATGAATTATCGCAAAATCTCTTGAAAAATGTTGGGATGCAATGGAATGTTAAACAAATTCAAAGTTTTTAATTACACTAAACATTAGTCTCACAATTAATAAGTAAAATAAAAAACTTGTTTCCCTTCAATAAAATCAAACAAATTCAACATTTAGTCAAATAAAGCATTTCTAAGATTAAAAAACTTGAAAAATTGTTTTCTCTATGAATTCAATTCTAAAATTATCTCAAAAATCGTGAAAAGAGATGCCTTTAAGGCTTTCTAAACGAAATCAGAAGTGAATGTCTGGAGCGTTGACCCAATATTCTCATCAAATCTGACAAAAAATATTCCGTTTTATAGTTCTTTCTGAAGATCTTTTAAAAAATTACTCCACTTTTAATTATTTTCAATAATAACTAATAATTCAAAGTTTTATTCAATTATTTTAAAACATACGTATTTCTAAAGCATATGTTTTAAAACTATTGAAAATTTGAAAATTTTTTTTCCCAGAAAATAATATTTTAAAGACAAAAAAGTTTCTCTTATTTAGTAAAGAAATACTTTTAATTTTAATCAAATTTGAATTAGTTTTCAACGAATTACGGCTTTGAAAAAAATACAGGATTTTTATCTCAAATAAACTCTTGAAATGAAAAAACTTTAACTCAATTTGACTTAAAATTATGTAAAATAATATTAAAATGAATTAAATTATTAGTCAGAATATTATAAAAATTTTTAAAAGTTTTAAAATTTAATGATTTAATGTTTTAAGACTTACCACACATTTTAATTTTCAAATAATAATATATTCAATAAATTAATAAAAATGTTTATTAATATTAATAACTCTTAATAAATATTTGAACGGTTTTTAACTTTTTTTTAAGAATTAGTTTAGATTTTATTTTTGCTAAATATCAATAGATTTTGATTAAAAGAAAAAACAGATTAAACGAAATGAATATTAACTTAAATGAGAAGATATTTATAAAGTTTAGCGCAATTGCAATACATTTAATGACGCACTCTCACAATATTCATTTTTCTCAACGAATCGCAGCCTGTGTTCAAATTCAGGCTTTTTTGACAATTTGTTGGTCGGGCGCATAAAATCAATTTATTTAATATGACTTCGAGTTTTGTTTATACTCAAAATTAGGTCCTTTTAGAGTACACCCTTTTCTCACCCAATTCTGTGTCAAATTTAATTATATAAAAGTCCAAAGTCTGACTGTTTTGATATTTTGTTAGTCGTGTTTTAAAGCCAAGACTCGTGTCTTCAATACGGGATATTATTATATAGAAAATTATTAATAAAAACTCAGTTCCTCTTTAAGTGTATGAATGAAATTGAAATACTATGAAAAACATATGCTATCAATCGATTCAAACATTTTTTTACAGTTCTTATAACTTATAAGTCAATTATTAATATTTTTTATTTATAATAAAGTTTTTATCAAAAAATTAATGTTCAATAACTTATTGATTAGAAAAATAAAGTTTAATATAAATTTTGATAAATATATTTGATTAGAACCGAAGTCATAGTTGATAATATATATGATATAAAAAACTTAATAAATAATTGATTGCATAAAATATTAGAAAAACTATTTAATTATTTGGTAACGAATCGCCTGAATTGACACAATTTCGTTATCAACTATTTGTTATTTACTTAAAGTTATAGTCATTAAAAGTCATTTGAAACAAACCGTTATAGAGAATGGATCAAAATTCTAATAATAAGGTATTTATTACATAAAGTCTTTTAAGTTTTATATAAACTTTAAACTTATTTATAAAAAAAACTATTTTTTCAAAAGCCTTAGGGCCTCAAAATCACGAGAAGTTATGTTCAAAAATGCTTTAATTTTCCTGATATTTAGCTTTAATTTTCTTAACCTCAAAACCTAAGCTCTATTGATATGATATTTATCATTATTTTTTAAGTTTTTGACTTAACTTAAATTTTGTTTCTTTAGAACATCTTTTACTATAAACTAATTTTTGTTAACTATAAATCATAAGAAATTGCAGTCAAATGTTTTCCTTCAATCACATCACGTCTCGCGATCAAAACGAGGAGAAATACTGGGAACTGGTCGACGCTTTCGCGGATGTACTGTTTGGTTCACAGGTCGGCCATATCTATCATCACTTTATATTCATATTTCCTTTAATTCAAAAAAATAATCATTTTTTCAAAGTTTTTTTTATTAAATTTATGTAAAACATATCAAAATCAGGTCTTTCGGGTGCGGGAAAAACTTCGATTGCATTCGGTATTGAAGACTATTTATGTGGACATCAAATCCATACTTACGCACTCGATGGCGATAATATTCGTCACGGGCTTAACAGTGATTTGTCGTTCAGTGCTGGGGATAGGACTGAGAATATTCGTAGAATCGCAGAAGTGGCCCGACTTTTCGCAGATAGCGGTGCAATAGCTTTGACCAGTTTTATCAGTCCGTTCTCTAAAGATCGTGAAAGCGCCAGAAAAATACACGAACGCGACGGACTTCCCTTTTTTGAATGCTTTGTCGACACTCCGATCGAAATATGTGAACAAAGGGATATCAAAGGCCTTTATAAAAAGGCACGCGCCGGACAGATAAGTGGCTTCACCGGCATCGGTATGGAATATGAGAAACCTGAAAAGCCTGACCTCATTATAAAAGCTGGTGAAGATACGATTGGAGACTGTGTGCAAAAAGTTATTGATTTACTTATCGATAATGTAAGTGCTTTGCATCAGTGTTTTAACTAATTTTCCTCAAAATCATTCATTATTATATCAGAAAATAATCTCTGAAGAAGTTAGTCGAGAAGTTCAGGAACTCTTTATACCCGATGATCAACAAGAAGAATATCTAAAAAAGGCTATAAAATTAGAACAACTAGAAGTTGATACCATTGATTTGCAATGGATTCAAGTTCTATCTGAAGGATGGGCCACACCATTAAGGGTAACGTTCAAAAGTTGGCATTTTTGCGTTCAAAATTAGATTAAGTTCTAAATCGCTTCTCATACTAAATAGCTTTAAGCGAATTGTGTGAACTTGAGCTCAATTTCTAACTATAAATCAATTCAATTGAAATGAATTGATTGCTCTTCTATTAAATAGGAAATGAATTTTATGATCAAATTGAGAATTTGAATTTCAGTCTTTTGTGATTTGCAAAACTAATATAAATGTTCTTTTGAATCAATCTAGACTTCAAGTGATATTAATTTCTCAGATTTCACAAAACCCAATATTCAACTTCACATTGAACTATATTTTCAATATTATTTCTTTTCAAATATTGAAAGCGAATTCTAGTTTTAATTTGAAAAAAATCCTTATATGAGAATGAATGGAAAATCTAAATCACCAAAAATAATGAGATCTTCTGTCTTTTTCCAAGTCATAAATAAATTAGTTGTTGAAGTTTGGAGACTGATAGTCTTCTACGAAAAGATAACAAGTTTATGATAAGTTTATCAAACTTATGGTCTGTTCTAATGTTTGAGTTGGAAG
>JAQIWZ010000309.1:0-21878 GCA_034697245.1 Malaconothrus monodactylus | reverse complement strand
GTTATCTGTTTGCAAAAGTGAATGAGAGATAACTTGTTATTGTATCGCATGAGTTAATTGCAAGAAAACTAATTATTTGTTGCTTAATATACCGTTTCAACAATAAATTTTTTCTCGGGATATAATTACAATTTAAAGCTTTATATTAAACAAGAAACAGAACAGAAGATGAGATTTTTTTGGGGCGAATCGAATCACTTCTGTAACGATTAGTTTAATGTGAATGGTTTGTGCTAACAAACAAACAGCTCGATTGTTAATTTTAAAAAAACTTACACTAACGACAGCAGCACTGGCTGTAGTATTTGGTACGTGTGGTCTTCCAAGTGATATATTTGGTAATGAAGGCGATGAATATAGTGTTAGATCACAAACGCTGCCCTGATTTAATGAACTGAATGGTGATTGACTCGGCTCCTGATTACAAATAAATTTATAAAAATAATTTATTTTCATGTTTTACAACTAATAAAATCAATGTTTAAGACATAACTCGTCAAAATGTCAGTCAATTATTAAATAAAAATAAATTTCGGTTTAAATATATAGAAAGGGTTTGTAATAATCTCAAGATAATTGCGAAAGAAGGATAAAAAAAATTTGGCGCTGGTTTTCAGGCATTGTAGTAAAAAAGTGATGATAAGAATGAAAATTAAAAGGAAAAGTAAAAGTTCAGCCAAAAATCGAGAGATACACAGATATCTATTTTGGTAAACTTGTGTTAAATCCTGTCAAAAAGAATGGGAAATGGTCTAAATTAAGCACAGGCACAATGAGGCACAGGCACATTCAGGCACACGTCGTTTCTTTTTGATAAGTGGATCCCGAAAAATAAACAGTGCCAAGGCTTTGATACTTGTAATTTTGGCAATGGATATATTAAGTTGTTATGCCATTAGCTATACTTAGAATGAGCGCAATCCAAAAATATTAACATTTAAGGCGCATATGCATTACAGTCGATCCCGTTTATAGTGAACGAGTCAGTGCAGCAAAAAGTGTTTACTGTAACCGAGTATTCACTATAAACGTATTTAATTTCACTATAAATTAATGATCGGTGAGGAGAAACCCGTTCACTATAAACGTGTATTCACTATAACCTCGTTCACTATAAACGGGATCGACTGTAGAAGCCAACTCATCAAAAATAAAATAAAAATCTAATAATTCTCAATGTTTTTACACTTGTGTCGATCTCTTAAACTTCTCTTTCCGTTCAAATTTAAACTAATATATCAACTATTTTCCAATGAAGAGATTCAATGTGTTTAACTGTCTCTATGTTTTGTTTTGAGAGAAGATATAAAATAACTCACGAAAAGTCTTTGACATGAGTTAATAAATCTCTTGAGAGGATAATTAGCATAAAATTCGACTGTCGCTCATGTGATCGAATTTTCAATATGAAAAATCTCAAAAAGAGAGAAAAAAAAATAACTTAACTTAAGAGTTAACTCATTTCCTCAACAGCTAAATCAACAAAAATAGAATCTTAAAAAGCATTTATTTGACATTTTCTCTCTTTGATAAATAGAAGTTATCCTTTTTTTTAAACCTAATTAGTCGGACTCTAAAAGACGACATTCATCGAGTATTTTCGAATATGATAAATATTTTGATTAATTATTGTAAAAATGTTGACAAACCTCCTGAATAGGTGTACTGCCAGCACTTGATTGAAAGCTAGAATGGTTGGAACCACTCGGAGGCGATTCTGATAATGATTCGGGTATACCATTACCTGTGATGCCGTCTGATAGCAAATAAGCGCAAACATTAGATTTTTTAGAAAACTTTTTCTTTATTTAATTTTATTTAATTTTATTTTATTTTATCTGTCATTAAACTTCTATTGATTACTAAACTAATTATAATTCACTTTTTTTCTTATAAGTATTAAATATAAATTTATAGTTCTCATAGTTATTTATTATAAAAATAGCATTAATTAAGTCTCAAATGAAAGATGCAATTAATTTAATCAAATTAAAGCATTAAAAGTGTTATCAAATATCAAATCGATTATAAACTTATAAATCTATTAATAGTAATAAGAATTAGTTATAATTACATATAAATTAGTACTAAATTAAAATTGATTAATATATTAATCAGATCTCATGCATACTTGTGAGAGTAGACCTCCTCTTGAGAGGGGATGCTTTATCTTTTCGCCTAAGCAAAGGCGAACTGCGGCGTTGAATCACTTTCTGCTTCAATACAGAACGAACCTTAAGATTTGGCTCAGACGCTATAATAACAATGACAAACATGCCGAGCATTAGACGTGATTAGACGTTATTAGTGTTTACATTTCAAGCACTAAATTAGAGTTTTTTTTGACTAATTTCGATATTTTAATTATCTTTTTAGTACATATTTTCTATGTGTTAACTGTTTGGTTAGTGCACGAAATCTATGATTTTTTTTTCATGAGATTTTTTTGTTTTTGACTATTTCTTTTATGTGCAGTGAAATCGATAAAGATTTATTATGAAATGAAAGTTTTCTTGTTTTTCTTTTTTTCTTCTGGTTATGAGTTTTTATATTTTTTCACAATTGAATGCTTACCAGTTTTACGGAGAGGAAAGTCATTTTCATATTTCCCAATAACAGGTTGCCTGTGATAAAAAATTTATTTTTATTGTTTATTTTCCAAAAAAAACTTTCTCATAAGGGTTTGTAAAGCTCTCAGTTTTGAATAAAAAAACTATTATATAAACGATTATATGTTTTGATGATATTTATTTTTCTGAAAACTCACTTAAAACTAAATTCAATTTCAAAAATCATATGATTATTACGAAACTCATTCTACTTTTCTTTACTTAATATTTTTAAGTCAACAAAAAAAAATTCAAAATAAATAGAGCGAAAGTAATATAAAATAAATTCATCAAACATTAAACAAGGATTTTATATATATATATATATAAATTAAACTTCCTTTTCAGTAAAAAAGAGATAGAGAATAAATAGAATTAAAATAATAATAATGAATAAGTGATCCTAAGATTAAAAAACAAGTACAAAAATTAAAAAAAAAAAAAAAGTTAAAAAAAATAAGTAAAGAAAAAAAGATATTTCAAACAAAATAGAAACAAAATAATTAACTGACCAGTTGCTTCTATTAGGTGGAGAATTATTGGCACTATTAGCAGCGGCAGCTTCACGTTGTTTTTTACTCAAAACAAATTCTTGTAGCCTTTGTTTAACTTCAGATGATGCGATAGCGCTTTGCTCGTGTTTTTCCTTCTTCTTTAATGCCTCCAGCTTTTCTTTTTCTGCTCTTTCTTTCTCTGCTCTCTGTTCTTCTTCCAGTTTCTTTTGTTGTTCCAGATATTCCTTTTGGATTGATATAAATAGTATCAAATGTGTGTTAGAAAAAAAAGACCTGAAATTTAATTTCCGTTTTGGGAGTTTCTCTTTGAATGAGAAATGTTAAATCAAACTCGAAATAAATGTTAAATCCAATGGTATTCAATGCTATTTGATTAGAAAATTCAATTCTGTTGTAACTCATAGGAAAATATTTAAATAAGAATTGAAAACTTAAATTTACATCGATTTGAATGCATTCCCTATCGTTATATTATATGATATTTCTGTAAAATTGAATTTACATGAATTTGTCAATCGTATGGTTAATAAAGTTGTTTGTCTTAAATGTATTTCGATATTCTGTGTTATTTTGTAATTTTATATCTCTTGAAAAATTATTAATTAATTTGAAATACTCAACAAAAATCCAGTGAAAAATATTTTAAACTCAACAAATCTTATAAACACTATTCGCAAAGTAACAAAAATTTAGACAAAATAGTATCCAAAAAACAAATGATTTCTAAAATTTAGCTAATATTTGATGTCAAAATCTGAATATTATCATAAATCAACTGTTAGTAAAATTGATTAAATTTATTTATTTATAAGAACATAAATTATTTATATTTGAATTTATTTCGTTCAATAGACAAATGAGAGATGGATTAAGTCATTCATTTCAATTGTAATGTTTTGAAAAATGAAAGATTTATTTCCAGACTATTAAATATTGATCGGAATAAATGATTAATGGAAAAGTTCTCTAATTTAATAGACAAAAAAATGAGTTTTGAGGAAATCGATAAAATATACAAAATAATAATAATGTCTGGAAATAAATGAGACACTATGGAGTTTGACGTAATCTAATGTTTGTCTGTTTTAAAAATTCTTGTTATTATTATTCATTGTAAAAAATAGGGGTTTCCCCAAACCACTTGTTCATTTTTTTGAAATTGTAATCATTTCTATTTTTATATATTACACATAGTAAATGATCGCCAATAAGTAAATATAAAACAGTTTTTTTAATATTTTTAATCTCATTAAAAAATAATAAATAATGAATATTTTAAAAAATCATTCTTAAAATATTGATTTTAAATAAAACTTCCGCCAAATCATTATTCCGAAACTGGAGTTATTCTGTCCTTGACTTTGAGGACTTTCGCAAAAAAAAAAATAATAATAGAGAAAGTTTTATTATCAATAAATCCAAATACATCTTTAGAGGGATTTTCACAGAATATTGAGGAAATCCCATTGAATAATATATAAAATTATATTTTATAAAAATTTTTCACTGGTTTTCATTGAAATTGTTAACAAAGTGGTTATTCCCCAAAACAAAAAAATTCAAATAAGGAATTCAACAATTCGTTTCGCAATTAGTATTAAGAGTGAAAAAAAATATCCTTTCAATAGATAAGAAAATGATAAAAATGTTTAATTAATTTTTATATAAGTATAAGTAGAGAAACTTATTAATTAAAAAAGACTTATCTTTGACTCAATCACAAAACATAAAAATATTTGAGTTCGAAATTCCTGTCAAGTCACTTAACCGAAACAAAATACAGAATTCTCAGTATTATATCTATTTAAAGGTTTATAAAATTTAAACGTGTAATTAACTTCAATTAGAGCAGTGGTAAATAATTGCTCTCTTTTGAACAGAAATATACTTGAAATCACTTTTTCCTGTCATGTCATTCAATAATTTTATGCTTTAAATAATTTAACACACCTTTAGGCCAATAATAGAAAAGTGATATTTTTATATTTAATATTATATTTAGATAGAAATCAAAACTAATTATCAAAACTAATTATCAAAATGACTTATGACTTACTCGTATTCTTTCTTGTAGTTGTTTTTCATGTTGTTCAGCTAGTTGTTGCTGTTGCTGTTGAAAATGTTGAAGCAATAACTGCTGTTGTAATTGTTGCTGTTGTTTAAGTTGAATGAGTTGTTGTTGAAATTGTAAATGTTGTTCATGTAACACTGGATTGATTAATGAATTTTGTGCATTATTTGCCATTTCACGTCCGGCACTATTTTCTGAATTGTTCCCAATATAACTCACAGAACCGATTTCCCCTATTATTTTAATATAAATTTATTGTTATGACAAATATTTTCTTTCTTTCTTCTTATTAGACATTTATTCTATGAAAACATGAAACAACGTTTTCGTGTAAAATAGTGAAAGTTATTATCACTATTGCCTTGAATTAGTTATTACCCATTATTTGAGACTAAAAATAGATAAACAAATAGCTGTTAGTGAGGACTAATGTCTTGTTAACCATAAGAAAATAATGAAACTGCGAATAACTGAAAAAATGAAATTTGTTTTAAGACGATTTTGTTCTGTATTATATCAACTTTTATGACAAATCAGATTTTTCAACTGAATAATAGCTGTAAATATATAGATTTCTGACTGAAAGATATCAAATTCAATTTAAAAGTTTAAAAACAAATTAGTTTCAGAGAAGCTAAAAGTGAAATTCAATCCATCTCTTAAATTCAAATAACATTCTTGTTAAAAAAAATACTAAAATAATTGACGTTTCAAAGTTATCAATTGAATAATAATTATTAATTGTTTATAATTAATTAAGTATTAAGTATTTTTAGTAAATTTTTCAAATATTGCCTTATTTTTAATTAAACTCAAGACCTTATAATAATTATTGAATTACTTGAGTTTCGATTTTCATTTAAAAAATTAGCTGATTTTTCGAACAAATCTTGATTCGAGAATAAAATATTAATCCATAAACTAAATCACTGGCAATAATTTAATAAATTGCTAACTTTGCACGTTTGAATACAGAAAAATCTATTAAAATTATGACTAAAATCTTCGATTAACTGATTGTAAGAATTATTATTAGTATCAAGAAATTTGATCGATTCTTAAAAGATTGAGTGCGATATGAAAAATAGATCGTTTAAATGTTTAGATATAAGTTATGAAGAATTGTTTTAAGACCTTGTCTTGTCTGTAGGACTCGAATTAAGGCTCATATGCGTTGATAATCCAATTTAAACGATAAATATTTCGTCTTCATCGGTCTTTTGTACCGAATTCTGATCTTTGGACGAATTTTGAATTTAAACTATTATTAAGTTATAGATCAGATGCAAAATTTGATTATGAATTTGATTATGAATTATATTCTAATCGAGAAATAAAGAATAATTGAGCGGTTGAAGAATGCATATGATTTGCGAATAAAATGCAGAAAATGTGTTAAATAATGAATAGGTTGGTAAAGGATCCAAAAGATTTGACATAAAATTAGTTAAACTTTTTAATTTAACATTTTGATTTAGTTAAAAAATTAGTAATTCATTGACTTTTGAGCAGTCAGTTGGTCTACTGATAATTATAATGATAAATTGAATGATAATTTTAATGATTAAATATTTGATAGATTTTTCAAAACAGGATTTTCTCTTATAAATAGCATTTGAACTTAAGTTTCAAGTCCTGGATTGAAAGTAAACACTGTTTGAGTACTTGTAGGTAAGCGCATAAGATATTTTTCTCACAATTGCAGATAACATATTAGTTAAATATTTTATTCTCTATTTTAAGATAAGTTGACACAAATATTAAAAAATTTTCGAGTTATAAAAAAGGAGGAAATTTGCTCGAAATAAGTAAAAGGCTTGAGAAAAACAGGTTTATTTCAAGAGTAAAGTATTTTTAAATAACATATATTGAAAACGAAAACGAATATAACTATAAAATATGGAACTTTTGAGGAATAGGTATATTTCAAGAGTAAATAAAGTATTGAAAACGAAAACGAAAATTACAATATATTTACTATAAAATACCTTTTCTTTGAATGTGATTGTAATGGCTATTAATTTCCATAGTGCGATGACTACGCGAATGATGTGATGAAGTGTTTAATGTTTCTATGTATAAAAATAAAAAATAACAAAGTTTATTATAGCAAAGTTTATTAGTATATATCTAACAATACGTCTTAATTTATTGCATCAGATTTACAATTAACCTTTCATTGAGTTAAGACTTGTTCAACGTATTTGTTGAGTGAAAAAATTGTTAATGACAGGCATAAGATTAAATATAATAAGAAAATATCAAATCAATTCTAAAAATAGAAACTTTATTTTTTCCCCAAGCTATAAACAAGTTATATTCAGTTTTTTGTTTAGCTCTTATTTTAATGGTATTTGACAATTGATAAGAGAAAATAAATCTTAAGTAATCAAAAGTGAAGTGAAAAAAAACTATTGAAATCAACGGTATTGATAAGGAAAACAATTTGATCTCCTTATTTCGAGAAAATTCTTAACTAAATTGATTAAAATAGAATAAATAAAATAATTTATCAAAATAGATTTTTCCGTTATTTCCAAAGACTTATCTTCATTATTATATTGCAATCCGAACGCACAACAGTAGTGATAAGAAAGTGTTGTTTACGAAGAAAAATAAGTCCAAAAAGATATTTATTACACAATAGACCTCAGCAATGAGCACAAGAGTCAAACCAATGAGATTTCAAACTAATAGATAACAACATATTGAAACTCATAATAAGTATATAAAAAAGTAGTTATAATATCAAGTTTATTGCAGGAAAAAAGGATATCTATTTTTATAATAGTAGAAAAAAAAACAAAGCAATACTTATATAATGGAGACACAAAAAGGCAGGTCTACTAAACTCTTATCAAATAGCGTTTTATTATGTTATTTTACACGTACAGTGAATGATAGAATAAGCTATATATAAATTGTTCGTATGTATATCTCTATAGTATAAATATAAAAATAGATATGAAAAATTTGCTTTCGATTCTAAAAAGAAGTAACCAAACAGTCATACTGTTTAGTCACCATAACAACTGATATTAATAGAAATTTTGTCGCTTTGTCGCTATACTGTTTGGGATCGAGTAGTAGCCAATCGGCGAGACACGAATAACCAATTGTTCATAACATTAATCGAAATGAACCTCATAGTTAAACAATTTATTTTTGGTTATTTAGTGTTAACGTTAGGTATAGAACACCTACGCCTAAGGATTTATATTTTGATCACAAAAAAACAGAAATTCAAAGACTCAAAATATCGAGCATTTTGGATTTCGTTTAACAAGACATGAGCACGAATTGTAGCTATAAATAGTTGTGCACGTATTCACTAAATTGAATTTATTCTCTATTTTTTGCTTTATTGCTTACATGAGACTAGAGTTAAACATTTCGTCAATAAATAGATGGGAAGGGAGACCATAAGTTTCAATATAATAGTGTAGGTGTCCGTTTAATACTTTAATATCACGTTTTTTATTACCGATTCTGGAGAAGAGATTATTCTATTTATAAATATGTAATTTTTTTTTGTTGTGATAAATTCGAAATTTCTGCTAAAAGTTCATAGAATTTGATTTATCCTAAAGAGAAAACGGAGATTGCATTACATAAGGTTTAAATAGTTTTATAAATAGTTTCATAACATTCTTTTCAGCAAAGGCTTAAAGTTAGGCTCAGACTCAAAAATCTTCTAAACTTTATAATTAGAAAATTCTTTTAAAAAGCTTTTTTTAGAGAAGAAAACTTTAAAAAGAATTTTTGTGAAATATTTTTATAAAAATTGTTGAGAAATTGGAAAATAAGAATTAAATTTGAGTTTCATTTAGTTTAAAAAGTTAATAAACAATTCAAGGCTTAGGCTTTCCTTAGCGTGAAAAAAGTCTAAAATATAAATAAATATAATAAATATTCAAAATCCGTAAATCTCAATAAGTTTATTAGTTATTTTAAGGGGAAATTTTTACTAAATAACGCCTTTGTATGAATAGCGTTAACATTAAATGAAAGCTAAAAATATAATATATTAATGGGTTTTCCAACGAATAAATTAAACAACTTTTAATGAAATAATAAGTTTTGAAAAAAAAAGTTTTTTTTTCATTTAGCTCTTCCTTGTTTACAATTTCCATACACAGAGTGAATAATTGCACAAACTATTTATAGCAAATCAAAGTTATATAACTCATAAAAACAGGTATCACTTTAAATGCGTACCAAATATTTAAAGTTATTTACAAAAAAAAGTATATATTTTGAATTTATTGCAGAAAATCAAAAAAGTATTTCAAATATTTCAAAACTAATAATTGCAAAAGTAATATCTTTCGGATATTCTATGAAGGCTTTGATTAACTATTTAATGAAGCAGTGAATCAAATGAAAAGATATGAGAAACTCTTAATTAACTAATGATACGAAAAATGAGTGGAAAATAAATAAAAATTCACTGATTTGAGTATTAATTAAGAGTTAAATTCAGTACCTGAATGATTCAATAACATAGTCTTTATATCCATAATTAAATCGTACGAAATCTAACGTATTATCGTATCATTAAAACCGTTTTAAAAGTCAACTTTTTAAAGCATTCAATAATTGGATTCAATTATTGCAAAATTTAGTCAATAAAAAAAAGAAAAAAAGTTATAATTTTAATCAACAAAATAAAAAGGAATGTTTAGAAGCGATTCCGTGTAGAGTAATGAACACTTCGACGCACTTTAAGCCATTCACGTCAATAATTATCAGTTACAAAGTGCACAAAGTGATAAAGTAATATATATATAAATGAAGTTATAGTTCAAATTTGAGGTGTTTTCCAACAAGCAAACAATTTTTTATTCACTCAACACCAAAGACACTACGCGTAAATAATATTTTGAAAAACAAAATAATATTATTATTATCTCAGATAAATAGGACAAATAAAATACGTCAATATTTCCTTAATCGTTCTCAAGCATCAATTTTTAATCGTAGGCACACTTTAAGAATAATATTAATCTCAAGTAATAGTTTGATATATTTGCGTAACTTTTTGTATAACGTTTTTACATAACTCTTCTATAATAGCGAATGAATAACTTTTAATGAATAATAAATTAATATTTTCTCATACAATGAAATAAATATTTTTTCACTCGAATTAATGTGTCATATATTCCGCCACAAACCCCAAAAAATAAGTGAAAGTTATTTTGCTTTTGCTTTCACACAATAAGTCTAAATAGTTCAATACATACGTATACAGACTGTTAATAAATAATATATAAATATAAGCAGCAAAACAGGTTTAAAACTCGAATGTATTTTAAGCGCAGTCAAGAATAGAAATGAAAAAGTTTAAAATAAATAAAACAGAGAAAAAAGAGTATAAGAAGAAAATAGTTATGTGTTGTCTCACTTTCGTTAGTCGAATGAACATAAAAAATATAATTATGAAAAAAAAGTTGAACTACAAGTTTTTGCTTTCATTCTTTGTGAAAATAAGACGAAAGAGAAAGGGATAAAAAGAAAGGAAGGAGTGAGGAGTGGACTGACAGCTAATAATTTCATAAGCGTCTAAATTAGGAAAAATGAAATTTTGTTAATACAGTTAATGTAGTTATAAAACAAATTACTTTATATTTATAGAAACATTATCTAATTAAAGCCCATAAGCGCTTTACTTATGTTTAATAATATTAATTTTAATTTTATCAAAATTGCATTAAGTATTTATTCAAGTATTTATTTAAGTACAATTAAATCCGTTTATAACGAACAGGTCGAAAAGCGTTCGTTAAAAGCGAGTTTACGTTATAACCGATCAATTTATTAAGAAATCGGTGAAAACGATATGATGATAAGCGGGAATGAGTTATAACAGAGTGAGTTATAACCGAATGTGTTATAACAGAATGAGTTATAAACGGGTTTAACTGTAATAAGTGAATTTAATAAAAAACTTTATAACTTATTATTGTTTGAAAAAAAAATAGTTACCGAAGAAAGGTTTCATAAAAAGTATTGAATCTTTGGCCATCACTCTATCATAGGGTTAAAGTTCAAAATGTGTTCAGATTTCACTCATATAAAAGTTAAGACAATATTGTTTATAGAGAGTGAAAACTAAAATACTATTAAATACTATATAATTTACGAGTAATAATAGTATAAAATAGCAAATAAAAGAAAAAAAATAGAGTACTTATATATCAATGACGAACCACTAAATCAAATAAAAGCGCACCTGTTATTCAACCAGAATGGGAGAATGTTCCTATTGGAAGCGCAGTCATATAACTCAGTCCTACTCTCACATAAATGTATAATATATTATATGTATTTTTATATATGTTTTTTATTATTATCATAGATTAGAGTTACTAACGCCAAATATAACTCATTCCAACCGATATAATATATATAATAAAATCGCTGATGTTTTTAATAGGAATAAATTTATGCCGAACTGATATTTTTAACCGTTTACTGATAATTATTTATCACTTCTAAATTGCAGTGCACTGTATTTTTAATCAATTGATTAATAAAATTGAGGCAACACTTTTGTCTCTATGAAAAAAAATATAAATATTTTATCGTCAGATTCATCAAGAAATAGATTCACACATTTTTCTTATTTCAAAACTACTCTCGTTTTCAATCAAACACTTGTTTAATGAAATTTATACTAAAAACTGTTAAATAAGAGTCATTCAAAAAAGAGAGATTTATAATTACATCACTTTTTGAGCAAAGGATGAAAGAAAAAGTTAGTAAAAGAAAGAAAGAGAAATATTGTAATAGAGAAAAACAATTTATATTTAGATAGTAAGGAGTTTGAGTTAGGAGTTTCTTATGTTGAGGTGTAGTACTGAATCCAAGGTGAAGGTTAGTTAATTCTAATTTTAAAATAATATTGTAGTATATATTTTGTAGTATATATATTGTGTGGTATATATATTTTGTGGTATATTTTTACGTCACGCTATGCTTACTCAGCCTTTGCCAATGTTTTAAAATTATATATGCTATGTCTTTTCATATCTTTGGGATTTATGATTAGCTTTATAATAGTTAATCCTCTTTTTTTACACTTCAATTCACTTCGAATGAAATTACATATTTTTGTGACTAAACTTCATTTTGAATACTTTAGGAAATCTCAATTTCTAAAAATAGATTATTTTTTCATTCAAATTGATTAAGTTATGAAACGACATTTTTTCATAATATTTTAATTTAATTAAGTTTATATTATTTTGAATTCATTGTTCATTTTTTCGACTGATATTCAAGTTTATATTAATAGTCAAATCGGAACTATTGATGAGCACAACTAATAAAAATAGATATTTTATTGTTTTAATAATCAGTGAACATGAAATCAAAATAGAAAACAATGTAATCTAATGAAAAATTACAACAATCGTACAGAAATAAACACTTTTGTTTCGCTAAAATTATTGCAGAATCATTTTTCAGAAATTCAATTTAAAATCTGAATCAATACTTCTATTATGACTTAAATAAATTTCGAAATAACGTCAAATTAAAATCGATTTGCACAATAATTCATTTTGTCCATAGGCTCGAAAAGCTGAGAACCTGAGCCTAAGCCTGGATCCAAAACTTTGAGCCTGAACCTAAGGCTCCGAAGTCACTTCGAGCCGAGCCTAGGCTCAACCTCAGCCTCAGTCTATGGACAACATTAACAATAAGGTAGTACAAGTATAAGATTACAGAATTTAAGATAGATCAAATTACTAATGAAAAATTGCGAAGTCTCAAGATTTAATCATTTTTATGATTACTAGATATCACTTGAACAATATATGTATAAGTGATGCATAGTTTACGAGTTAGTAAAAGAGAAAGTCAAATGAAAAATCATTAAATTATTCGCTTAAGCGTAAGCGAAATATAAAAAAACAGTAAGCGCTCTATAATTGATGTTTGTGTTTTTCAACTATAAATGTTTATTTTTAATTGAGCTATAATTTAACTTTTTATTACTCTTTTTTTATTTATTTTTAAATTAAATTCTGATCGATTTAGTTTTAAATAAATTTCTATCATATTAAAGTTAAACTTTAGATGAGATTATTTATAAAATTTCGTAATTTTATAAATAGCGAAGTCATCAAAATTAAGTCAAAACTCAAGAACTTCATTAAATTCAGAAAATAATTTATTTTTTGTCACAAAGATATTGAATTTATTTAATTAAGGAATAAAAAGTGTTGACATTTATGTTCATTAAAAATTCAGAATAAATTTCAAATAGTTTTAATTACAAAATCAGTAGAAATAGTTTTAATTAGAAAAAAATACATAAAAAACATTTAATTGAGACTAAACTAAGATATATTCAGAACTAAGTCATAAGATTTTTATAAAAGTGGTTAAAATTTCAACAGTATCTAAAAAAGTGGTCAATTCATAAAATAGAAACTAAAGCCGTGTTAAACATAACATATTTCTAAAATTATCAGAATTTTTGGACAAAATAACTTGAGGTTCTGTTCTTGACATTAAAAAAAGTGTTATTGAAATAAAAAAAAAAGATTTAATTCTAGAATTACGTAACATATTATTTGAGATCCCATAGAATTATAGAGCGAACTTGTGGTTCGAAAGCCATAAATGTTAGCGTAGATGCAATGCTCCCTCCTTTCTGGCCTTGAAGGCTATAAATATAACTCATGGCCGAAATATTAAATACAAGAAAATAAAACGGTCGGCAACTAATCGTTAACTGCTTCTCAACGAATAGATGTTTTAATTTTTATTTCTCAGATTGAGCGCAAAGGATTAGTTCAACTCTTGATCAAATGGTATTAAGAGGTCTTTGTATGTGAGAAAACTTTTAATGATTTCGATTTTGTCAAATGTTTGAGCAATAATTAGCTGCGAAATCAATAATCGATATGAATTACATAGAAATAGTTTTAAGGTTTCAATAATTCATATAATTGTATAGAAGAATACAATTCTTTAGTTCAATAGTTCCATACATTAAACGTTATAAATGAATTATATTGAAAATAAGCAGAAGAATATACAATAAAAACTAATGAGATCTAAATTTTATTATTCAATAAATATTATAAAATTCATCATTAACTTCATTGATAATGATCTTATGTTTTAGCAAAGCTTTAGTTAAAAGTGAGCCAAGTTTTTGATGGAAAAATCAATCGGAAAATTAAAATTAAAATAGTTTTATAATAATAATTATTATTATATTTTATGAATCTTTTCAATTATAATAATATATATTTTTATTATTCAATGACTATTCAATGAAATTCTAGGTCTTTAAAAAATTATATGAAAATGTGTGCAACGAATCGAAGCAAAACTTAATCAATCAATTGCATGAATCTCAAGTCAGAAATGGAAAATTTTAGTAATTTCTAAGCCATCAAAATCAGCCAATTATTAATAACTTATTTTATTTTATAACCATTGAAAATCTCAATTCAAAATATTTAATTCGAGTCATAATTTTATTTATAACAACATTACAGATCGACCCACTCTAATGAGCTGATAATCAGTTTGATTATAACCTTATATATCGACAATCGCTTGAAGAAACTATTCTTTAATTAGATGAAGGTTTAGAAAAATAAATATGTTTTTTGAGAAATTCATATATGTAAATGTTTAGTGGTTAACATATTTCTTAATTACCAATAGTAAGTGATGTCTTAATACATCATACTGTATCTATTGCATTATATAATTTAGAATCAAAACAATGGCATATTTCCAATAGGTTTAAATCAAAATACAGCCAAATTCAATGCCTCTATATCTACATGCATATGATCTAAATATAAATTTAATCTCCTTTTATGCCGATATTAAACTTTCAAATAGTAAATGAATTGAGTCCATGAATGAAACATACAATTAAGGGAAAAATAAGAAACTCGACAAAGAGTTTTAAGAATTGAATAGATTATAAAAATAAAGATTATTCTTAAGATTATTGATAGTCTTTTAAGATTTTTTTCTCTCGAATTAAAGACTTATTTTACTAAAAAGTTGTTTTTGAATAGAAAGCCATTATATTCAATAAGAATATAATAATGAATATTTTCATAGATCGATATGTGAAACACTCAAGTCATATATTATATCTTTAAAATAATTATATTGATTGAATACAGACTTCTTTCATTCAAATAAGAAAAATAAAATATCGATCTATTATTGATTCTGGAAATAAAATGTAGGCAAAAATCACAACTCTATTATAATACGAGTTAAAAATAAAATTAAACGAAAAAAAACAATTAACTTCTCGAATAATAAGGCTATAAAATGAAAGATAAAATAGAGCCAAGAATCTATTTTAAAGCAATACTATTACTAGTATAGTAACAGTGGCTATAAATAATTCATTGATATCTTTTAGAATCAAATAATTTATAAAATTTCATGCGTTTAGGAGTAAATAGTAATTAAAAATTAGTGAATGAAAAAGCAGCTAAAATGACAATTTAAAGCTTTTCTTATATTTTATTTAAATTAGTGTTAGGTTTAGTGTTATGTTGACTTTCATTACTGACTCAAGTTGTCGTTAGTCTCGTAAAAATTTGCATTTACATCGAATTTACAAGCGATAAAAATAAGAAAATATGCGCATTCTTTTAATAAATTATAAAATCTAATAATAAATTTAATAATATTAAATACTTTATAAATAGAAAGCCGATTAAGTTAATCGAAAATGAATATTAAAAAAGCGTAATTTTTGAGGCATATTAAAAATTTTTAGAAAATCAATGAAAAAAAGGAAAGAGAAGATAACCCGTAACGAAAAATTAAACTGTCATCTGATTTTTCATAACCCGATGATAAGGACAGCTATTTATAAAAGTTGTTTTCCAAAATTTCTGGTGGTGTGATATTATAGATAAACTTAAAGATAAACTTATATTGCATGATATTTGAGGCGCTTTTTGACAAATAGACGTTAAGAGAAAACGTTTACTTAAGTTGTTAATGTTGTTCATATTCCACTGATAACTAATACACATCATCTTGTTTATAGTGAACGAGGTTATAGTGAATACCCGGTTGTGATGAACGGATTTTTCAGTATTTAAAGTGAATACCCGGTTATAGTAAACAACTTTTGCTGCACCGATCCGTTCATTATAACTGAGATGAAGTGTATTACAATCCAAAACTCAAGGACGGGGAAAATCTCCCGTTAGAAATGCACTGACAATAGTTCATAAATAAATATCAGTTCAAATTTTTGTTGCTATTTTTCAGTTCATAAAACTGAAGGCATTGAAGATAAAGATATTTTTAAGGCTCAAACAAATAGTTTAATTTAATTTATATAAAATTCTGCCTACTCTTTAACAAGAAGAATAACAAGAATAAGAATAAGAATAACAAATTATATAATGAGTTTAATGATTTAGTCAGGTTTAAGGTCAACTATAAGGTCAACTATTCCTACACTAAATTATCATTAAATAATTATTTTGTTATTCAAAACAAATTATATAAGACTTGAAACACGTTCGCCTTTTTATAAAATTGCAACCATTTTATCAATAGGTAAGTCATCATTATGTCCTTCATCACTGAATTCAAGGTGATAGTGACGGGTGAATGTGAAAAGAACAGAATTAAACACAATTTTTAAACACATTTTTATTTTTCCCCATTTCTCTCTCTTTCTCTCTGCGCTCAATCTCTCTCTTTCTCTCTCTGCTCTCTCTCCATCTACTCTCTCTTTTAGTCAATTAAAGCATTTTAGCATTTCATGAATTCATTTCTAAATAGAGGTTATTTATAGAGAAAAAGGGGTTCACATTTTCAAGTATTTGTATAATTGACTGTTTATTTTTAAGCCTATTTCTGAGTATGATTGAGAAAAAGAGAAAATTCAAGTTTTCGAAAAAAAAATCGAGAAAATAAAAAATTAAAATTAATTAAATTTAAAATGAAATCAAATAAATTGCGCAACATTGGACTTGTCTGTCAATAACTAAAAGAGTGATCAATTTGGGTCAAATGGATTTCACTTTTTACAAACATTTTTCAAATTAATAATGAAACTGTATTCAATGAAAGAACTAGTAAATTAATAATTTTTAATAATTATTTTAAATTGATTTTTCCTGGAATTTAAACGCATATAATGATTTATTATTTGTTCGGATATGAATAATTTAGAAAAATCAATAAACAAGAAATTCATGATTGTGTCTGTTTCACAAAACTAGTAATATTTGTGCAATAAATGCCAATCACTGAATGCAATTAATCTAAATCTTATTATAATAGAGAATAAATAGAGAATAAATTGTAAATAATTATAATTGAAGTGGTTGTGTAATAGAAAAAAATATATATTTTTATGATAAAGACGCGTAGACGTCGCTGTCATACAAGTTGTCAAAATACTACTAAATGATCAACCCTTGAAGTAAAGGTAGATAGAAAGGTTGATAAAAAACTCTAATTTTTTAGGGCTATTGCAAAACATTAGATTCCAAACAGATCAATATATGACATCGAATGTGACTGCTTTTCAATTAATTTTTTGTTTAAGTTTTGAATTTTAAACATTTGTTTTTTTCAAATAAATGATAATTCAATACAGAAACTAAAGAATATTTTACTCATCAAACAATCAAATTATAACTAAAAATTCTCAAATTCTTATTTATTAATAGAAATTTTAAAATTTATTCTATATATAAATTGATAAGAATCTGATCAAATAAATAAATTCAGAGTTTTATATTAATTAAAAACTTTGATTACCTTGTATTTAAAACCAAATTTTCCACAAATCAAAACTCGTTCATATATTAATCAAATTTAAAAATCCATTCATTTTGATTAACGAAATGATTAAATATGACTCAATTAATAACTGGATTGATTTCTACACAAATTGAACAAAGTTGAAAAACAAATATAAATAAATCTTAAAATAAATCAGAAAATAAATATCGCGGAAGAGATAATCTAAACTTGTTGGAAATTCCAAATAAATAAAAGAATAATTTGCAATTGTAATATATAATTGAGATTTCAATATATAATTATTAACAATTATCAATAACATAAAAGTGAATTAAAAATGAATGACTGGAAGGCTGAATACATTTGATTATTGCGCAAAACTTGAGAGTATTTTAGGTCTCACTAAAACTTTTTTTTTTTTAAATCAAAAACAGCGTTCAAATTGTTATCATCGATACCAACGTTTAGAAAAAAACTCCAAACTCTTTATGTAATCAAATGCTGAAAAATAAGTGACGAAATTATGACGAAAGCAAAAAAAAAGTTGAGATAAAAATATATTTTGCAACTCAATTATATTAAATTAATTTATGATTTCAAGGATTTATAAGGAAAATATAGAAATGAATTTGAATTTAAAAATGAATTTGCGATTTCTTTATAGATTTATATTTATTAACAATAACTTCAATTATTAGCGCATAATAAAAATTAGTTAATTGTTAATTAATTGTTGTTTTTTGAAACAAATTATTAACTTTTAATTCATTTTGTCGATTGTTTTCCTAATTTTTATCAATATAAAAATTTTTCCGCAACTTTCGATTGAAAGAAAATATTATAATTCAAAACATTTAACTATGAATTTTGATAATTACTGTTTAAAATCTTAATAATTATTATAATCAAACATAACGTCATTTCTATTTCTATTCATTTAAATAATGAATATTTATCACTAAAATTACATCTGTTTAAAGAAATTGTTTCGTATTAAAAAACAATTTCAATTTACTTTCAATTCATTTATATTTCACTGATTATTTGAGCGAATTTAAAAAAGTAATTCTTAAGTTGTTTTTAATTATGGAGTTGAGTAAAAACTTAATCATAAAATTAAGTTAATAAAGAAAATATTAGTTAAGTTATAGTTCGAGCTCAACATTAATACAATGAAATAATTGGGTTCAGTCTTAATTGCTATACATTATTTCCGCATTAAAAAAATTAAATTTCTAAATATAATCTCATTTCAATACTAATGCCAAAAACAGATCATTTGTAAAAAATGAAATCTAAATTATAGTTCAATTTTATATTAAACATTATTTTTCTATGTATTTAATTCAATATGAAATATAAAAAAATACCTTAAATTCAGAATTATTTCAAATCTAAATGTATGAGATTTTATTACAACGAGTAAAAATTGATATTAAAGGAAAGGGGAGAGTGCAGGTGGGGGTCAATGGAATTTGGATGAATTATTTAGAGTATTTTATGAAAATTAAGTTTATTTTTATTTTGGTGATATATTCAGATACCATTAAATTAATAAATATTATTGAAATACTATTTACAATAATTGACTTTTTATTGCATCTTTCAAAACATAGAGAGTCATTCAGTTTTGGACCACCTAATCATGGGGTTCAAGTAAAAGCGGACAACTTTTGTCTTAGAGTAACAAAGGGGAGAGTTTAGGCTAAAGGGTTGTGCTGATGCCCTCTTAAAAATTGGTAACTGATTTATATAACACAACAATAATAATAATAATAATAATGCAAAAGCCTTAATAATAAGGTCAAAATAGAGCAGTTCTATCAATATATCCATGGATTCCATGCCAACCAACGTATAGCTATAGCTATACTATTGGACACTAAAATAGTTTTTATGCCAATACTTTCGATATACATTCAAAAGCAGAAGCAAATGGATTTTAGGGTTAAAACAGTTTATGTTATTTCACAAAATTGAGCCAAACATTAAGTATAATATATTGTATTATCGTTTAGTCCTCTTTTCTATCTATTTATTTACTTCTTCGTCGACCAATTTTTCGGATAAAGTAAGGTTTGTAGAGAAGAGAAAAAGAAAAATATCTCAAGTTCTAGTTTTGACTGTTTCTCATGTGAATTGGTTTGTGCGTTAGTCTTAAAGAGCTCTAAGGCTTTGTAACTATATTTAGAATGTGTTAAAATGAGAAGACATGAAAAAACAAGTCCAAAATATATTGAAAATATATAGTATTTGACAAAGAATGAAGTTTAGGAGAGATAAAAAACATGTATAGCATGTATAGAAAACTGTATGTATAGTAACTGTGCGTTTAGTAGTAATAAAACTATATTTAAAGCGCTTGTAATGCATTTTTTTCCCCTTTGAGAACAAACAGACTTTCATTTTTATATTTGAACTCAAATTACAGTTTTTTTTAAATCAAAAAATGTTTCACTTTTGCTATCAATAAAATAAATTTTGAAAATTTTGAAAATCTGTTTTTAAGATTAAATTTAGAAACAGATTATTTTTATGTAAAAAAAAAGTTATTTCTAAACAGAAGTATTAATAATAAATGAACAGAAAATATATATTTAATTAAATTTAAATTAGATTATGGTATAAGAAAAGAGAATAAGAGAATAATATAAGAATAATATAATTCTTAACTTAAATATATTATTTTAAAATTCCTGAACACATAGAGAAGAGGGCAAACCCTGGAACAGATCGATATTAAGGCACCTAAAGCGTAAGGCAGAGCTCTCTCTATATCTCATATTCTATTATATAGAATATTCTGTTATATAGAATATTGTGGCTTTTATTCTCTCTGTTCTTGTTTCGAAGCCATCAGAAAAAGGGGTATTTTTTATATCTCTCAAAGCTTTTCAACTTATATATAAAGAAATACACGCTATGTATAAAAAGTAGACCAAAAATCGATGAAATTTTGAAAACAAAATCTTTGAATTTAACTAAAGCTAGAGGTTAAGAAAAAACAACAGAAAATGTTCTTAAGGGAATAATCGATAAATAGTTGAATAATTAGTGTAAAAATTATAATAAAATAAAAGATTTAAAACTGAAAATAAATAGTTTGAGAAAATAAATGATAAAATGGTTTCAATATTTAGCGTAGAAGTAGTTGTAGTAATAGTTATGCGCTTTCTATTTATAGAATATTCTCAAAAGAAGCCTTTTATACGACTATTAGTTGATTCCATACCTGAAGCAATATATAAGACAATCGATTGAGAGTCAAAACAAGGAAGAAATTAATTTATGTCCAAATACTTTAATTATTTAAAGCATTGATTGGATTCACATTTGAGTCAATAATTTGATAATTGATTTAATGCAACAAATTCTTCATTAAATTCTTTTATATATTATTCTGTTTTCAGTCAAAACATCAGAATATTTAAAGTCTTTATTATTATTATTATTATTAAGAGTTTTGTTCATTATTTCAATTCTTGAGTCGAATTGAATTTTGGTTTTATTCTTGAAGTCGAAATTTGATGAAAAGTCCATAAAATGATTAATAAATTTCGAGAAGAAAATGATATGATTTTCAGTTAATATAAAACACCATTTCTTTTAATAGTTTTTAATATTAATCGATTATTAACACAATTAATTAACAATTAATTAACAATTAATAACTTTATAATTATTATCAATGTTTTGATCGATAAAAACAAACTATCATTCCTTTAGAATTGATTCTCAAAAACAGTATTTTTATTATTAAATCAATTGAGAATTCAAGTGATAAACATTTGACAAAAAATATAATTATTATTATAATTATAATTATTATTGTTATTATTATTGTTGTTGTTATTATTATTATTGTTGTTGACAAGAGAGAGAGAGAGAGAGAGAGAGAAATAGAGT
>JAQIWZ010000308.1:0-21891 GCA_034697245.1 Malaconothrus monodactylus | reverse complement strand
TTCTCGACTCAAGTCAAAATATCCTTTGGTTCCCCCTTTGAGGTTTTCTCTTAAATTTCTTAAAAAATCGAGGGGGGTGGGGGGTAAATTTTACCTTGGTCCCCTCCCCTTGAGATTTTTTCCGAAAAAATTTTTCCAGAGGGGGGCTACACCCTACCTACACCCCCTTGGTGAACCATGCTTATTATTCATTTTTTCTTTATTTATCAAATTGAATTCTGGAAATTTTAAGAGTGGAGACTTGACACGAGCATTTTCGATTTTTTCCATCTCGAATTGTGCCACGAGGTTCGATTTCGCTCTCTTCTCGTCTTATAAATGATTTGAAAAATTGGTCTCGTCTCACGAGACGAGATCTCGTGCTCATGTCTACGTGAGACTTTCGATCTCAATTCAGAGTTGGGTTTTGAGACTCGAGAGTTGCAACTTTTGGAAATATTGATTTCCATTTAAAATTGTTTTATTATTGAATATAATCGAATACAATCATACCGAATATGCGGAATGCATACACAGCCTTCTTTTCACGTGGTGCCTCAGCGCTCAAAATTGATATCAAATCAAGAAAATCTTCA
The DNA here is from genome assembly GCA_034697245.1 of Malaconothrus monodactylus. NCBI lineage: Eukaryota > Metazoa > Arthropoda > Arachnida > Sarcoptiformes > Malaconothridae > Malaconothrus > Malaconothrus monodactylus. The sequence goes on along the minus strand of JAQIWZ010000308.1, from coordinate 21,316 downwards.
AACGATAACTTTCCATCTTTTTTGGATGAGAATAATTCAAACAATCGATCAGCAAATGGATTGTACTGCAAACAGATGTTGTTTTGTTTAATTTATTATAAGAACAATCAATTTATAATAATTTTAAACAATAGATTGAAATTAATTTCAATTACTTTAAACTCTAGAATATTTTTGCGGAACTGTGCGAACGGTATTCTTTCTTCTCTGGTTTCCAAATTGATGGCCGGATTCATACTCTTGAAAACATTGTAAACACTGAAAAGAATATGGATTTAAAACATTTCGTACTATTGCTTGAAATACTTCCTTATATTATACTCACTGCAATATTTCTTTGCGTGAGAGATAAGTCAACTCCTATTAGAATAAGTCAATTAATGAGAATTCATACATACAATTGATAAATAATACTCACTCTATATTGAATTAATTCTTCTTCTTTTAATTGACTGACATTACCTCCCATTTTATTATTCTTTTTTTTGAAACCAGATTTGAAGTAAATATACAGCTTGTATGTGAGCTCAATGTTTATGCATCAAAATAAATTGTAAGCCATATAAGCATAATCTAATTAAAGCTCTGATTAAAGTTATGACAACATCAAAAAAATTATTCTTCAGAAATTCTTATTTTTATTTAGTTCATAAATTTTATCAACAAACCTTATCTGACTTATTAGAACTCATTAAATTAATGCAACGATTAATTGCAATTCTTGAAAATTTTTTATTCTCAATGTTTTCTTACTTATAATTAAACTTTTAAAATATAGATAAAATTTGTGTTCTTTCTTGAAAATTGAACGTAAGTAATAATACTATTCGAAAATAAAATTAAGATATGTTTAAACTAAAATGTTTTAAGTCAATTTTTGGCATCTATTCAATATATAGTAAATTGTTTACAATATTACAAATAAAATAATAATAATAAAGGTCAGAAGTGAAACCCTTAATGTTTACTTAATAAGTTTCCAATTTATTACAGCTTATATTTGATGGAAAAAAAATATTTTACAATAAGATATTGTTAACTTTATTGACTTTATTTAAAATTTTTCAAATTGTTTTCAAATTCATATCATTTTTTAATTCAAGTAATGATTGCTTTTGCTTCACTTGACATTGAATTGTTTTTTGATTGAAGCCATCAAACAAATAGGATATGAAAAATGATATGTCGATAATTATTTTACAAACTCATCATTTGTCAAACTGAATGCTGAGGATTGAATCAACTTATATTTTTATATCCTGTACGAATAATTTTTTTAACTCTGAATAAATGATTTCTCCAAAACATACAAATCATTTTATTGTTCAAAAATGTATAATAATGTTTGTTTAAGAAAATTTGAAGCAATACGATAGATAATAACTACTTAATGACTGTTAAACGACACAATTTTCCAAATATATTTAAACTGACTTCAAATGCAAATATTTGACTGAGAGATAAAGTTTACCAGAATTTTGATTATTTGTTCAAAAGTTGAACAAATTCTTAGAATTTAATGATATATAAACCTGAAAATATATATTTCCAAAGCATAACTTTCTTCGCTTTCCTCTTAATTATCACAAGTTTTATTGCCTTTTAGTTAGAGCTCAAAGTTTGATTAGTTAGAACTTTAGAATGCAATACTATTATGCAATAAAATTATTTGGTGCCTATATTTTAGTTATTTTGAGTTTGGCTTTCATTACCTCAAGCAATGAAATCGATGATAAATTAAGTAAAAGTATTGAAAAATTGCAAAGTTCTTTAAAAGCTAAATGTGATGATAAAAGTAAGCAATAATTTTAGTAAAACAAAAAAAAATTTAAATGAATTTTTAATCAAATGAAGGTATTGAAAATGGAATCACTCAAAACCACGTTAAAGAATTAATTGGAAAATGTGCGAAATCACATCTCGACAATCCTCCCAATAAGTTGAAAATACCTGTCTGTATAGCAATCATTTTAAAAATGATCTGCAACTGATTATTTTGATTTTTGAAATAGGAAAAAATTTATCCAAAAAAGTTTAATATCCTAATGAATGAATGCTTACCACTAGCGAAGGGTAATTTATGCGATAAGAAGACTGTAGATCCAGTTATGAAGTGCGCGATAAAGCATATGGTTATTCATGTTTCGGAAGCAAAAAATATGTACAACAAGAATCAGGAGGCAGTCGCTAAATTGGCCGATCAAGTCATTGTACGTTCATTTTTATAATCATTTTATCATTTGATCGATTATTTAATTTATTTTTTAATAGCCGTGTGTCGAGGATTTCATCAACAATATTAAGTGAAAAAAGCCCAAACTCTTTCAATTCTTCTCTAATTTTCTAAAAATAGTTGTTCAGTATATCCATTAACTATTCTTTTTATGTGACCCTAAAATAAGAAATAAAAAGTTCTTCAGATATATTTTATCGAAATTGAATTGCAATTATTGTGAACAGCTATTGAATTGAAACTAATCACAGCTTTAAATTGTAATCTAAAGAGTTTATAGATTTGAAATCAGTTTTTTGTTGTAATCATGAGAGGGTCAACATTATTGCCCAAACTATAGCTAATTAATCAAATGCATTAAACAATGAGTTGTTAATAGAATAATGTTATTTATCAGCGAAAAAGTTTTTTTACTTAAAACAAATATAAAATGTTCACGTTTTCGGTCTAATGTTTAGACCACTTTAAGGGCAAACGTGTTAATAGTCTTTAATTGATGACAAAATGCTTTGAGTTTGTCTTTAATAAATGAGTTCGTCTGTTAATAACTCAATACATAATCGTTAAGACGAAATATTTTTCAATTTCAACTATAATTTAATGATTTATAGCCTGAACTCTCGTATAACTTAGGTTTAAATGTAAAAGTATTTTGTTCGCAAGTGAGCCATAAGTCCAAAGTCTAACTTTGTGTACAATTTAACGTTTTTTATGAATAAACTTTTTCTCAATTTTCGCATTGAGTTTTAGAACCAATCAATTTATTGCTTATGTTTTTTAGTAAAGACTCGAATTATAGCTTTATCTTCAATGAAAAGACATTAAGTTTGTTATCATTATTGAAGTCAATATTTTTTTAATAATTTCATAAAATTCTTTAAAATTTAATTATTATTTAAATAATAAGTCATTGATTTTTTGTCTCAATTGAACCAAAAGTCAATCATTTGATTATAATTTGAATAATTTTGTTAAGAAATAGACAGAAATTAATTTAAAGCATACAATTGAATGAATGAATGTCTGTTTTGGCACATTTTAACCATTGAGTCCACCATTACTGAAGTGCAATTGTATTCAAAACACAATTAAAGCGCAGGCGCTCTTATGATTCACGATTACTGTCAAAACCTAAAGACTGGTAAGAATTTCTATAAATTAATTATTTTTCTGTCAATTATTGTATTTGAATTATAAACTCAAACATTCATTCCATTCATTTAAACACTAATTATTGATTTCTATTGAGATAAGAATTTGATGTGATTTAGCATTTATTGCATAACTATTGATTTGAATCCAAAAATAAATGAATGTGAGAATGGCTTCAATTTAAGAATAGAAGACATCCATTGATTCCATTGATTAATGCACTGAAAGACAAACCAATACTTACGCTATATTTTCTCATTAATCAAAACACAAATTTTGGTTTCATTTCTATTACTTAATCAAAATTTAAAGATTAAGAAAAGAGCGAATGCCTTAATCAAAACCTTTACCACATTTTGGACAACGCAGGTTTAGATCTGTTGGACGAAAGATTAAATTCATTTGATTTTATGTTTTGTCTTTAAATTAAGATTATATTTAAATAGAATTTGTCAAAAATTAATCAAATTTTTTTTTTATTAATTTATATTTAACTTAATTCGAGCCTCTATTCAATCAAATCTCAAGTTTTAGACTTAGTTTTAATCTTTAACTTTTGACCCCAACAGACCTGAACTCTAGGTTACGGCATATTTAAGAAATGTTTGGTCTCTTTATCTCATTTTTAAAATATTATTATTACTTAAAAGTTCGTTCTCATCAATTTTGTAATGATTGGCCCAAACCATCCAAATTGAGCGCAAAGTTTATGTTAGAATTACTCTTTTTAAGTTTATTTGAGAGAGTGTTATCTCTTTTTATTTATTTAAAAAAAGTGGCATTAATTTGTGTTTTTGTCTCAAAGATCACTCTAACAGTTGGCTCACGAGACGAGATTTCTTTTTTGTCTTTCACGGAAGACTTAATTTTAAAAATAATTTCTTTATTTCCGTTAATTATCTGTTTAGTAACACTTATTCAAGTCGTGAAAAACAGTATTTTTTTACAAATAATTCATTTAATTGAGAAAAATTTGTGTGAAAATTATTTATAAAAAAAGTTTAGACTCTCTTATAGTCATTTCAGTGAATAGATTCCCAAAAATGACAATTTTATAGAAAAGTCTATTTCGACCGAATCTCAATATATGATAAGTTTTGAGCTTTCGATCACTTACATAACTATTGGCTAAAGAAATAAATTTAAGCTTTGGATTTGTGCGTTTCTTTGAAAAATATATGACTTAAGATAAAAGACATGTTTTAAAAATGACCAAATAGTCAATCAATTCAATTATTTCTAAGAACTAAAATTTAAATTCAATTGAAGCACTTCTTGTATTTTCCTTTTTTTGTCGTCAATTTAATGATATTTGATATCCTGATGAGAAACACTTTTCTGATTTGTACTGGAATTAATTATTAATATTTGAATTTGGATCGAGTTTTTTCAACTAAACTTTCATTAGAATTAATTCAATGAAAATAAAAGCGATGGCATAACATATAAGCCTTTTTTAAATTATAAGAAAACAATCTCTAAACTTAATCAATTGGAAGTGATTTCATCTTTTTTTTGTTTCATTTGTCATGTATTAGTCATAAATATTAACTTAATTTATTTAAATTATGGTTCATTATTAGCGCTCACTTTCTATATTCCTATTGATAGTTAATTATTGATGAGTTGTCTTTTGTTTAATTTTTCGTAACTCTAAAGTCGTGACACATAATAAAATGCATTTCATATCAACCGGCGTAAAAAAGGAAACAATTTTCTTATATATAAAACTAAAGTTTTAAAACTAAAAAGAATTTATTCTAATGTTTATTGAAATATATGAAAAATTACAATTACAAAGCGCGCAATAAGTTTTACTCAAAATTATACCTCAATTAAGTAAACCATTGATTCAAGTATTCAAATGATTGTTTAACTTTCGTTTCAATAAAATGTTAAACTCTTACAGCAAATAAGAGAATAATAAACATATTTCAAATTAAGATCAATTAAGATAAAATCAAAATAATTTTGTATAGAGTTTTATTTATTTATTATCTCTATTAATTTGAATCATTTTTCTATTGCTTCGTTCTTGTTTTCAAAGCATTCGTTAATAAATTATATTTAATTGGATAGAATGAAAGTGAGATTTAATTCTAAAATAAAGTTAACTTCATTTATCTTTGATTTTAAAGATAAGAAGCTGACTTAGCTTATAGGCAATTGACAGAATTTGAGTTCAAATTATGAACAATTGTAAATTTTGACAAAATTGCCAACTCCTCCCCTGTTAAAGATATTTCATTTTTGCACTTATTTTCAATTAAATCTAAAATATCATGAAATTCACATTAATTCAATTGAAATATTGAAATAATTTATTGTTGATTAAAAAAAGACTAGGTTTCATTTCAAGCCATAATTTTATTCTTTTGAATTAATGCATATTTTAATTAATAATTTTTTGTGAACATTTTTTAGAGTTAATATAGACTTTGCTTTAATGAACGCAACTGTATACTAATATGCAATAATACTAATGCAATAATATTGCGCATCGTTAATAATGATTTATTCAAGTTATACATGTATTCGTGCTCTAGTGCTCAAAACTATATTTTACCGGATGTTTAGCGAAGTAGTTGTATATTTCGCTCAAACATTTCAATGTATAATTAATTCGATTTACATCTAATTGTGTTAATCCTTAAGCTAATGAACAAGTCTTCGCACAATTTCTCATTTAATTCAAATTCCATTTATAACAAAATAAATTTATGAACTCATTACAGTCAGAATGAATTATCATTTTGAATGGCATTTAAATCCCAAGACTTGCTTGGAATTACTTTAAAAAATAAATTAATGCCAAAAATTGAATCTCTAATACCCTATCCATAAGCACTGTTTAATGAGATTCCACTGAAATGCTCAAAAATACTTATTCGTTCATTTGTTGTTATTGATAGAATTTATAGTAGAATATATAGTAGAATATAAAGTAGAATAAATTTATAATTTATATATACAGCTATTTTATAATTTGTATGACTTGCTATCAAATTAGCTGCAATAGAGTTACTATAAACTGATTTAAATTATGTAAAAAACATATCTTGACTAATAAAAAATTTGTCTCAAATATTGTATATTTAATTGAATCTCAGTTTATGTTATGAAAATCCAAATAAATTCAAACACAATTTAATCAATTTGTTTGTAAAGAAATGTAATATTATGTGAAACCGGAATAAGTTTATGCTTAAAATAACGAAAAAGTCATGAAAATAGTGATATTTATAAATTAAAACTTTTTCCAGAGAACTAAACGGTAGTTGTGTGCGATCTGTTTGAGCAATAGTTTGTGATGTGCGCCAAACTCGATGCACACTCGGATGATGTGCGTCACTCCACTTAATCTAATAGAGTTTATGCCACACATCGAGACTTTTACAATCTCAGCATTCAATAGTGATGTGATTCTATATTGGTTTCAGTGAGTGTTTTGTGTCCTAAATCTCAAAAATTTTTGATCCATAAAATCAATATTGGAATGTAAATAAACAAACTCTCCTCACTTGAAATAATTTGAAAATCTTTATTTTAAAAAAACTATATTAATAGCAGAAAAGAAAGCTAACTATGCATTAAAGTGAACAAAAATCTAATACCTTTGTGTTTGCAATAATTGTGATTATGTGATAGTTTTGTGCGTTTTATCAAAATTATTGTCTTTGTTTGTGTGTGTCTTCCTATATCTTCTCTCATTTCACCAAAAACTTAACTAAACATATGAATTGAACGCTCACTCATTTTCAAACACTCTCTACTCTCCAACCATTTATTGAATTCTATTCTCACTGTCTTTGTTTGGAATAATTGTCGGATTGTTTTAAATTGATATAAGTTGTAAACTAATGGAAGACGAAAGATATGCTACTAGTTCTCAGATGGGTTTCCAGGTATTTATTGCTTTATTATTCAAAACTCAAATCAACTCATATTTTGAATGCCCATTAAATTAATTCAAATTTACAAAATTTTTCCAAAATTAAATTTTAATTAATTTTTCAATAAATTGATAAATCAATAGAAATGACCACTCATTCAATTTTTCTTTCGATTATATTTTAAAAATAACTAAAATATATTCTTAAAAGTGTAAGAATTTAACACTAAAAGCAAAGTTTACGATTAGCCCTCAATCATTGCCGAATTGATTGAGAAAAAAAACATAGAAACTTGAAATGAATGATGCATTTGAACTCAACTTTTATAATTAAATAACAAAACTTGTGCTTTCATTGATTTTTTTGTTAAGTTTGTCAAATAATACGTTACTTGTTTAGAAATGGTTTGGATACGTTTAATCACTAAATATTAGATTAATTGGATTCAAACTAATATTTATTTGGTTAAAATATGATTAGGAATGAGGAAAACTATAAAAGCAAAATATAACAGGAAAACCTAAAAAACTTTTTTTCAAATTGCAATTAAATTATTAGATAAAATGTTATCAAAAATAACTACCGGTAAATAAAAAGGCTATATTAGTGAGACTTATTTTATTTATTTTAGTCAAATTGTAGTGAAATTATAGAGAAAACTAAATTCAATTGTCGGTAGTTTTAATTAAATTAATCGAATATATAATATCTTCTAAAAAGTAGAAATTTCATAATAATAATAATTGAAATCCAATATTAAGTAATAGTTTTGATGGAATGTCTCAAATGGTTACAAAGACTGCTTTTTGTCTATCATTATTTTTTATTATTTCCTAATGATTTTTCTTTAATGGTTAGTCTGATCTAAACACCAATATTGCTATAATTGAAAAATGGGTAAACCATCAAAACTCTAACAAATTTGGGCTTCTCATTTGTCGTCAATTCAATGTTTTTGATTCATTTAAATCTCTCAAGATTTATGCAAAGTATATCAATTTTGAAATTGAATCTATTTTAAAGATCGTGTTTCATGTATTACTTTCATTTATCATTAATAATAATAATAGATATAACGTTATACTATTCCTTGTCATTGAAATTCTATACGAGTCTAACTATTGCAACAAAAAAGATATTAAATAAAGATAAAATTAACTTTAGTATAATATTAATGCAAATGTCATTTATTGTACATTTGTTTCCTTCACTATTTCGTGATCAGGTGCGCGAATCTGTGCTGCAATTTGCCGGATATAAAGACAGACAGAAGCGTCGAATGAGTCTTCCTATCGGCCGATTTTCGGAGCGATTGCAGTCATCGGTGCGCTCCAGAAGAAATTCGTCGACTTCTCAATCATCGACTTCTTCTTATACCGAATCATCTTCTGAAGAAGAAAATGATGACGGAGTCTCTCCTCGAGATAAAGTTCAACAAACAGCCAAAGGATTTAATGAATTTTGTGTTAAAAATTTAGCCCTATCTTCTTTCGGCAGAAGAGAAATCGATGTCGCAGAACAAGGTTTCTAATCAAGTCTTTATTATTTATTTATTTTCTTTTTATGACAATATTTCTTCAATCATTCCATTTTTAACAGAAATGCCGGGAATTATGGCATTGAGATTACGTGCAAATGAAGACAAACCTTTAAAGGGGGCAAAAATAATCGGTTGCACTCATATTAATGCACAATCAGCTGTACGTCTACTTATTCTCATTATTTCGGCTAAAAATTTATCTTTTAATTCATTTATTTCTTATTAGTTTCAAAATAACTTTTCGCAATTTATTTCTTTCATTTTTTTGAAGGGATTATTTTGTTTTTCAAACCAATTCCTTAAAATAGATAATAATATTTAGATTATTGTTATTGTGAAATAGGTTCTCATCGAAACATTGGTGGCCTTAGGGGCGACTGTTCGCTGGTCTGCCTGTAATATTTATTCAACTCAGGTCTATATTTATTGATTTGAAACCTATTTAAAACTAGTCATTATATTCTTACTCTTAATTTCAAATTAATATATTTCTCAGAGACATAACTATTATTATTGTTTAATATTTGATATGAAACCGCAAAATCATAATAGTTTCGCACAATTTTGAGCTCTTCACGATATTTGACTCTATTCTTTAAAACTGATTTCCTTTTTTTAAATAAAATGTATTATAATTGATGAAAAAAATTTATTCTTATAATCATTACAACTTTGATAAACTAAATAAATATTTAAAACTATTTACAGAATACGATCGCTGCAGCTCTCGCTGAAAACGGTAATTATACCTTTGATTGCTTTGAAAACAATATTTTGTAATTTTGTTGTGCATTTTCTAATTTAAACTTCAAACCAGAATTGTTTTTAGATTTAATGACATCTCTAATAATTGAGGCTTTGAGCTGAATAAACATTAATTTTATCATTGATTAATGTTTTTTCTTTAATGATTCTCAAATTATTATAAATATAAAAAAATTCCTCAAATGCCGACAATATGGGAGTTAACCGATAAATGATTTGCTAAGCATTCAATGTTTAGAATGACCTACTTTTATATAGCTGTGCATTCTTTCAGATCATTTTTGAATATAATAAAGTGATTGCTTAATGCAATCAATTAATTTATTTTTGACTCGATTAATAAATATATGCTTATATTGTTTATTCATTTGATAATTAGTTATTGAAGTGCTTTATTTCAAAATTAATTGTTTGATTCGATTTAATCGACTTTTAAATTTCTTGAAACAATAAAAAAATATAATAATTTTGATTTGTATCGAAAGATACAATGATTTACATTTAAACAACTAATACAAATATGATTCTTAATTGCAAAATGTAAATACCCATTAATTTGTTATTAAACTGACGCAAAACACTAAATAAAATATCAGAATTATCATAGAATATAATTATGGATCACTTTCTTTCAAATCTTATCAATAGCTTATCGTTTATTCTCATCCTTAAGAGTGTTCAAAGTTTTATTTCAATTTTATTTTATTCCTTGATTTGTATTTATTTTTATACTAATTATTTATTGGATTTTGAATACAATAGTAATATTACTTTTGACTCATAACATATAAGGTATACCGATATTCGCGTGGAAGGGAGAGTCAGAACAAGACTTCTGGTGGTGTATCGATCGTTGTGTGTCATCAGAATCATGGCAGCCCAATCTGGTATTGATTCTGGTATTGGTTCTGTTTTTCATTTTTAAATTTATATTAATTAAATAATTAGATCCTCGACGACGGCGGAGACGCGACTCACCTGTTGATAAAGAAATATCCGGCAGCTTTCAGTCTTATCAAAGGAATAGTTGAAGAAAGCGTGACAGGTGTTCATCGACTCTATCAATTATCAAAGACTGGGAAGTTGACGATTCCCGCTATGAATGTTAACGATTCGGTCACTAAAACTAAGTTTGACAATCTTTACTGTCCGCGAGAAACTATTGTTGACGCGTATGTCTTCTCTTTTCAATTGTTAAAATGATTCATCAATTGATATATAAATCAAATCAGATTAAAGCGAACAACAGATGTGATGCTCGGCGGGCGTCAAGTTCTTATCTGTGGCTATGGCGAAGTTGGAAAAGGATGTGCTTCTGCTCTCAAAGGTGTCGGAGCCATCGTTTATATCACTGAAATTGATCCGATTTGTGCACTTCAATCGTGGTATATGTTATTCATTACATAATCAATAATTTTCTGTACATTTTCTGCTATTAAGTTTCCAATATTAGAATTGCATTATTTTTTGAAACATTATTAATGACTAATATATTTATTTTAAAAGTATGGATGGATTCAAAGTTGTGACAATTAGTGATGTCATACGTCAAGTCGATATCGTAATCACTGCAACGGGTAATAAAGATGTGGTTACTCGAGAACATATGGACAAAATGAAGAACGGGGCTATAGTTTGCAATATGGGTCATTCCAATACTGAAATTGATGTCGTGAGTAATCAACCATTTGCTTTGCAATCCAATAATACTTTAATCATTCAATATATGCTGTATTTTTTGAAAACACAGCAAAGTTTGCGAACTCCAGACCTAACGTGGGAAAAAGTGAGGTCACAGGTCGACTACATTATATGGCCTGACGGAAAACGTATTATACTTTTAGCAGAAGTAAGATTTTATGGGATTAGTTTTTTAATAATGCGTCTTATTTCAAATTTTTTATAGTTTTTTCATCCAATTTAATTTAATTTAATTTAATTCCCCTTTATTTCAAATAATATCCAATTTTAAGTTTTTGATTGTCCGCTAATTGATTGGAATTTTTTCAAATGAATACTTTGAGAATTTATAGTTTTCTTAATATTCAACCGAATGAATCAAATTTTATATCAAAAATCTTGTGAAAATATAAAGTATTAAATTAGTTTTGAATCTTTAAAAAGTTTGAATAATATGTCACTTAAAATTTAAATCATTTTTAGTCTGTGAACCAAAATATTGATAATATTTTATCTCTTAATATTTGATTTTATTTCGAAACCTATTTTTCTATTTAATGATTCAAAAAATGAAATTATTGATGAATTAATCTAAAAATTATAGATGAATACAATTATAATTTATAATGTAATTTAGGGCCGTTTAGTGAACCTGAGCTGTTCAAGTATTCCCTCTTTCGTTGTCTCAATAACTGCAACGACACAAGCTTTAGCTCTGATAGAACTGTATAACGCTCCTCCAGGAAGATATAAATCTGATGTCTATTTATTACCAAAAAAAATGGGTATTTATTTTTTTTATTGAAAACATTCAACTTATTGATTTTGAACAATTATTGTTTTAATATTTAGACGAATTCACCGCCTCTTTACACTTATCTCAATTCGATGCGCATTTGTCTGAATTGACTGAAGATCAGGCCAAATATATGGGTCTACAAAGAACCGGACCATTTAAGCCACAATATTATAGGTTTTAACCATTTTCTTGTTTTTTATGCTGTATATAATTACTAATAATTAATTTTTTTGACAATCACTTTATATCAATTTTATAATTGATTTTCTAACTACTCGTCAGTTTTGGGTATAAAAAGATTTCAACCGAAAGGCCTAATCCACGGAATAGCGATACCTAACGATCAATAAATTAAAATTTGAAACTAAATTAATTAAAAATTTCATAACTCAAACTAATGAGCCATCAAATTTACGAAATCATTTATAAATATGATTTTAATCGATTGTCAAATAAAGTTAATTATTAGCCCTCTTTCCATGTGCTCATTGAATATCGAACAAAAAAAGCCAATTTATTCACTTTCCACTATTAATTATAATTAGCTCTATTTTAGATGAGCGCAAGTCTCTCTTCGACTTAATTTTTGTTCAATCAAAGCCTTTATAACTTATAAATTATGCAAATTTTAATAATGTATTTCATCGTTTTATTTTAATTTATTAGGTATTGACGAATAGGATTTCATTGCTTACAATCATTCCGGTTTCGAAAATTTAGTCAAATTATTATATTTTCTTTGGCTCTCATTCATTAATCATATTCAGAGTTATATTAAAAACTAATTGGATTTGATTTATAAAAAAAAGTATTAAAGCAAGACTTTGATAGAACTACTTTGAAGACAAAGACTTGAGACAAAGAATCTCTTACCAAAACTATACGATTTTTTGACGAATAGCCTTAACGTAGAGCCACAGCCGATAATCACTTTCTTTCATAAACAGAAACTTTTATTTGTGTTAATTTGATTTAAATTATTTAATCTATTATAAAATTATTGTAATATTATTTTAATTTAGTTAATATTGTTTAGCTTTCAGTCTAGTTTTTAATTCATATTTAAATTTATAATTCATAACTATTTCAATGATTCTCTAATCTATTTAGAAATTTGATAAATTGTTCAATTTTCTAATTCGTTCATTTAATTACCACATTATTAGTTGAATGAGTGAAGCGATCATTCTATTGATTGTCGAGTTTGATATTCGATAAATGAGTCTACTTTAAAATAAAATATCAATTAATTTCTAAATAATTAAACTCAACGCTTTCCAAAACAATCATAAATTCTTGTCTTTCTAAAAATCAAAATTCTTGATTAAATAGAAGAATGAATGAGTTCTAATTTTGTCTTTGAAGTCCTCATTATTTTTCTCAAATCGATTTAACTTTCAGATTAAGCCAAAATTTGAGACTTTCTCTGCTTTGAATTGACGAATATTTTCATTTATTGTTATTTAATTTAGTGAATTTCTTAGAGTCTAAATTTAGATCTCAATAAAAAGTATAGAAAAAAACATAGAACCTGTGTTTTAGTCAAAAGTCATCGTCTAATCAAAAGTTATCTAAATCTTTCAAACTATCGAATATTATAATTTTTGAAACCCATTCCTGAACTTACTTTTAAAAAAGTGAGAATTATCTCATTAAGTGAATTAAATTAACAAAATTGTGCCAAACATTTATTCTAAATTTAATCGTATACAACGCAATTTGTAAGAGATCTGTATTTATGGACATTAGAGAGCAGTGATGCCAAAAGTGTCTGTGTCTGTGTCTGTGTCTGTGTCTGTGTCTGGGTCGGCTCTGCACTTACATAAAAGTGCCTAAATTTCAAATTGATTAGAATAAGTGATTTTAATGAATCAAATTGTTCTAATTTTGATTCCATTAATAATAATTATGACACTTCAAAAGTTATCCATAAACTTGCGATTTAATTAAATACGATTAGTTTGATTGATATACTTGTATTGATATATGATTGGAACTAAATATTTATAAATAAATTATTGAAATCAATGAATCTCTTGATCCAAAGACCATATTTTTATTTTAATTTCTCTTAAACTGTCATTGAGTTCAACTTTTGAGTTTTTTACGCTCTGTGGCAAACGTTAAAGCGATAGTTTCGTCATAAAAAACGAAATTTTTTTAAATTATTTTAGAAATTAGTTTTGCTTTCATTCGCTTTCGTTTTCATAAAGAAATTGTCTTTTAGTCTTTATGTTAAATTTATTTCATATTTTTGGCTAATATTTCAAAATGGGTATTACTTTCAAAAACTTTGAAGAAAACTTTATTCAATTAAACTTTGGGCACTCGAGCGTCTTCAAAAAATACGAGTGCAACCGCTCATAATTTATTGTGAACATCACTGTCTAAAACACCAAATACTAATTGATAAGTTTATTTATTCACATAACAAATAAATTACAAATGTATAACTTTTAGAGTTTAATCACTTTATGAATTCTATTAAATATTTACAGATATACTGTAGCTATAACTTTAGCTCAAACTTGAGAATTTGAATCAGTGGCTCAATAATTAATTATTTTATTTAAATCTTATAATTTGTAAGTTCAATTTTAAAAATAATAACAATAATAATAAAATATTTGACGGAATGCAAAAATGATGGATAGAGTTAATAATCGGTATACATTTTAATTTGACATTTTCTAAATTAAATAAAAGAATAGTTTGAAGCGCTAATCAAATTTTGTTAGAACAATGCTGATTATCATAACATAGTTGTGCAAAGTATAAAGTTGGAAAGTGCAGTTACCATTTTAGATTCTGCAAAAATTAGCGCGAGTCGCATATAAACGCGACAATGGTTTGCACAGATGTAATTTGCTGTGAAAATAACCAGTGTTTTGTTAGTCAAAAAAAAGTAAAAAGTAAGAAAAAAGATTTATTGCTGAAAATTATCAGCAATACACTTATCAAAACACTAGTTTTTTAGCTAAATTTTCTTTTTAAAAAATTGCTATAAATCGCTACACTTCGCCCTACTACGTTGAATGAACAACGTTCATTATACATTAAGTCTCGTTCCTTCATAAACAAGAGCGTTAAACAATGCTCTACTCTTTCTAAAATGTGAATTAAAAGGTAAATTTACTACAATAAAAAATCAATTCACCCTTTTTTGCATCCCTTTAGTTCTTAATTTCGAAAAATATATTCGTTAGCGATGCACTATTTGCGACACCTCTGAGGGAAAATGCAGTCTACAAATGATTTAAACTGAATTAAGACAATCATTAAGTGATTATTCTCTCGTGTGCACAAACTTAATAAGAAATACTAAATTACGTTTAAGATGTGATCTTATTTTTTGACTAATTTGAAAGCAAAGAAAAGACCTTTAATACAAATCTGTCAAAATGTTGGGTCTCGACTATTATACCGGGTCTCTGTTGGGTCAAAATTATACTAAATTATTTTATGTGTTAAGTTAATGCACACGAGCCAATAATAACTGAATCGATTCTTTTTAAATTTAGTCTACAATATCCAGGCTCACCACCTTTTGCCAGAGCCAAAATCAGACAAAAAATATAAGGGTCCCCCCTTTCATATTTAAAAATTTTTTTGAGAAGCAACACACCTATTTGATCAATTTGAAGGTATATTTAGTGTTTTATTTTGCAGCCTTCAATATTACTTTATTATTTTTGACGAAACACAAAAATGACAATAATTTAAATCAAAGTTAACTTTCACATACATTTCTGCCTTAAGATTATTTGATAATAATATTGTGTTAAAAACATAAAAACTTTTAGAATTTGCAAATGTTGAGTCAAAAATCTTGATTAGACACAACTCATGCACATTGATTTGAATATTTTACGATTAAAATACAGCTTTGATCAATCATTTGGACCAAAATCAGACATTCTGTAGTTCGGTTTGAGGTCTCTTCTGCCATCCGGACAGCACACTGGAAAACCGGACGAGTGGTAAGCCTCACAATATCACTAAATTTAATGTATGATTTGAAGGCATTTTTATGATGTCCTAAATAGTACTGTAATCCCTACTATATATTTATACATAAATTTCAAATAGATATTCAATACAAGTTAAATTTGAGTAATCATTTACTAATTGTCATATTATAAAGGAATGTGATTTTATAAGTACTTTGAGTTTTAATTTTCACTCATTCCTTGAAATCATACATAAATGAATCCCAAACATTCATTATTCGATATACTTTTAATTAATTGAAATTATTAGAAAAAACAATCGAACATTTGATTGGTATGAATGAATTCATGATTGGAGTTTAATGACTATAAGCATACTTTTTGAAGGGAGATCTAGTTAGGGTGAGGACTCCTACGATTTTCGAGCCGAGAAAATCTCAAAAGAAAAACCAAAGGATATTTTTAGCTCAAGCTGAGTGGACCGTCAAAAAGTATGACTATAAGTATTGAATTCATTCACTTAATGGAATAACTCTAACTGTAAAATGAATTTCAATATTTTTTTTGAAAAATTTGAAGTCAAAATATAATCATTTCTTCATTATTATTATTTTCCGATTAAAATCATATCTCCATTGCTGTAATTAAAACATAAAATTTAGATAATGTTTAGAAATAATAATATAATAAATAAAACCTGAAACGATTTCCACTAGTCTTAAGAAGTAGTTGAAACGAATTGTGACCATTGAAATGCGGCTTCCCAATTATTATAATATTGCGTCTTTTAGATTCACTCAATTCTACATTCAATAATATACCAAATGCAATAATAATATAGAATATATTAATAATAAAATATTTAATCATTTTGTTTGTGTTAACTTTTCTTTCAAAGTATATCTCATTCAGAATGAATGAATTTTGGATAACTTTCTTTTTGATTTGAGTGAATGTTCGTTTATATATCGCCTCAATCATTGTTAGATTTAACCATTATTTAAATACAGGTATTTAATTGACATTTTTCGAACAATGGAATCAAATTTTTTATAATAGTGTGGCGACACTTCTATTATTGAAAACTAGTTCATTCAAAAATGATCGATTCGCGAGAGTTTAATTTTTCTTTTATTGATATTCATTATATTATAACTAATTAATGATAAATAAACTGATCAACTCTAATGAGCGACTATTACGACAATTTGATGAGTTATAGTCTCTCAATTGAAAGCTAATAATTATAATCAATTTTTTTAAGTTCATTATGAACTTCACTTATTATTAGTTAATTGCAAAGTAGCTTTTGGGTCGGGTAGACCTTGATTCACAACTTTTATTACAGCAGAAAGTATACGATCAAAAGTAACTCATTCAATAGCAACTGATTTTTATTTATCTACATTTATCTTGTATTATGAATTATTCACTTTTTCAATAAACTATAAATCATATTCCGAACATTCGATTGAAAAATTAATTTTCTAATATTCAAATTTGTAAAAAATTGTTTAAAAAAATTTGGTTTTAATCTGATATATAAAATTAATTTATAAAATATTTTGGCCAACAACTCAATTTTTCTGCTCTATAAATATGTTGAATAAATGAATTATGTTTGTGATCACATACAGTACTCTCCGTTGTAATGATTCTTTACTAATTCTAATTTGTATAAGTAATGACTTTCAATTTTGATAGAAATCCTTTCTCCTTTGCAATTCATTTTGAAATTCATTCCTTAATTTGCCTTTTATTGATTGTGATTACAATAATAAATATAGAAAGAGAATATTGAATATTGATTAACAATCAAACAGCATCCATTGCAAAACTATATGAGACAATCTCTTTTCAAACTAATTTAAGTTTGCCTTTAAGTTTGAGTTGCTTGCAGTCAATTATTTTCTCTTCCTTTTCGCTCCACTCATTTAGTAATAGAATTCTCTTACGCAACGAATTAGTCAAATAAATCAAGTATTGCAAAATTTAAGTACTTTAAAAGTTTTTTTTAGTTTTAAGTGCATTTATTGCAATTTTTATTGCGATTCAAATTTAATGATTTGAAATACAAAACTAATGAACTATAATTAATAAATTATAATTAATCGGTGAACAACTGCTATGAATGCACTTTTCCGTTAAAGCATATTTTGAAAATAAGTTAATGAGTCCAATAAAACTAATAAACTTTAGTTTAACTTAATTAATAGTGGAGTCATTGAATTTATTGCTTTCATTTGAATTTATATTCCGTAAACTTTGACTGTTGAACATATCTTAAAATTTAAGTTTGTTTCGAAATAATTATAAACAAAAATGCAATTGTGTTTATAATTTGCTAAATTGAATTCATAAATTAATTTAATCATTTTTACGATCATCTTCGATTAGATCAATATTTCTTTGATTGTGTTAACCACCAAAACCTCCACCGAAACCGCCATTAAATCCTCCAAAGCCAGGAAAACCACTTTAATTTAGAAAAGTTTAACTCATCAATATTTGTAACAATAATCAACACTTATTAACTTACAAGAAGGGCGCAAACAAGAAAGGGTGGGGAGGGAGAGGGGGAGGGGCACGATGAAGATGAGGCACACCATTGTTAGCTCCATTACTAGCAGGACCACCGCCTACTATTATGATGCGACCTAATATTAATTTTAGACAATCTTTGAATCTCTGCAATCATTTTTATATGGATTTTGAAATGAGTTAAAGTGTTAATCAATATGACCTCTCGATGTTTTGCCCGCAACCATTCGTGTTGAGCAAATCATCGACAAAACTGACAACAATATCAGTTTTAATTTTGCGTTCGCGAGCATTTCCACAATAATGATTATGACCTGAATTTAATTAAATAATTAGTATTAAAAGTGCAAACAATAATTTTGATTGCAATATAAAAAGAAAAAAGTAACAAAAGAAGTAATAGTTTTATTTTTAGAAGTGGCGAACAATCACAACTCAATCATTTTAATGAATGAAAAAACTGTAACAATCCGTTTTTGAATCGATTCAACTAATTTGATTCGCTCAACTCAAATTTGTTGAATGTATCACATATTCTGTCAAATATTGAATATGAAAAAAGAACTAAAACTATTGAAAAAGATTTTGATTTAAATTAGAATTTCACAAATTATTTGATTAAATTACTTAACAAATAAGTATTGTTGATACCGATCTGATGGTACGGCTCTTCAAATTATTAATATTTCAGAGCATCTAATTATTCGAATATGAATTAATTTGAAAAAATATTTAAACAAAAATAAATGTGAACTACTCTAATATATGATTTGTCACTTTTGTTTCAAATATTGTAGTTTTTCAAATAAAATGTTCAAAAATGCATCTCAAAAGAGTATTATATACTTTACGATAGAATTTGACACTCAAAAAATGTGATTATAATTAGATAAGCACTACATACCTGTGCATTACAACAATTATAGTAATTATATTTACTTGTTGTCGATGCACTTGAGAAGAGTTCCCATTTTTAACAACAAAAAATATTCTCATTTCATTTAAAATGAGTGTAAAATTTTTACTGATTTGATTCATTTGTGACCCATTTTATGCTAATTATTTGCACACAATTTTTACTATCATTATTATTTTGAAGTTTTCTATTGCACTGGAGATGATCGGCAATCAGCAAATCTTAATTTAATATTCACTTAACATAATTATACTCTTGTGAGATGATTGGGGCAATCCTTTCATTATTTATTGGAGCGAAACTAATAATTAAGAGCATATTTAGTCAACATTTTGTTTTGAATCTTCATTGATTATGATTTACATGAATCTAAACTTCTAGCCATTTAATCTAAATGTTAACAACTCTCGAAAACCACGAATTATTTACGCATTTGTAATAAATGACTATTGTTTCTGTGAATAGTTGTTTACACAATGAATATGTTTCGTTAAATATTCTTTAGTAAATTTTAGTTGTATTACAGTTTCAATAGTAGTGGACACGAGAGTGGATTGAAAGCTGACATCTTGAATGAGTGCCTCTCGAGAGACTCTTCTCGATAAATAACACAATTTTTGAAAACCTTAGTAAAAATAATAAGCTTAATGAATAATTACTCTTGAATGTAGAATATCTAATATTGTTTTTTCATCATTAATAAAATGTCGAATGTTTTGTAATTTTTATCTCTGAAAACAAGAGTGAATTCGAAATTTTTTCTAATTTGCTCAAATTGAACAAATTAAGTCATTTGAACGCTTGTCATGCATTGAACAGTTTTGCTTTTATTTGACACAATCAATTTGAAACATTTTAACGGTAGAGACCAGTGTTTTGCAATGGATGGTCGAGAATCACGATCGAGAGTTGCAAAGCTCTCAAATATCCACTTCTAATTATCATTATTTCCAATTAATTCTATGATTATTGAATATTATCGAATAAAATCATACCGAATATGACAAATGCATACTCAGCCTCCTTATTAAGTGATTGCCCAAATTGACATCAAATCAAGAAAAACTTCAAACGATAAGTTTTCATCTCTATTAGATGAGAATAATTCATACAATCGATCACCAAATGGGTTGTAAATAACTGTAATCAGATGTTGTTTTATCTGTTTAAACAAAAATAATCGAATTATAATTTTAATTAGATTTTTTGAGAAATTTTTTCCAAAACTAAAGGCAAACCATGAATTATAGTTTAAAATTTGCAAAAAAATTATTTTCAGATTTATTCAAATCAATCAATTTTTAGAACGTTATGTCTCCAAATTTGAGATAAAATACTGCATAATTTAGGTATGAATCGCAACCCAACTAAACTTTCGGTAGTATTCAATCGGATTGAAAGTTGATTCTCATTCAACTTTACGTTCTGCACCGTTTTTTGATGGGGGAAATACGTTTGGGGACCATTATTTCTCGTACCTTAAAATGATCTTTATTTTATAAGTTAGTTTCACTTTTTAAACCATATTTCGCGTTACACATCAAACATGTTCGCGTGTCATTTAGTGATAAGCGTAGCATTTATTGAAAGCGTTCATTTATAATATCAATTTTTATATTTTCTAATATAATATAATTTATTTTATAATATCAACTATAATATTATAATATAAATTATATAAAAGCATACACTTCAACCAAAGATAATAAGTATTTTTCGCTTAAAAGCCCAGTATTAAGTTTTATATATAACTAATATTTTAATATTTTTAATATTTATTATATATAATTTGAAAAAAATATTGGGTTTTTAAGCGAGAAATACTTTTTAGCTTTGATCCAAGTGAT
>JAQIWZ010000307.1:0-21954 GCA_034697245.1 Malaconothrus monodactylus | reverse complement strand
TTCTCTAGCTTGAATGTTTCGCCCTATCTCTATTGCTCTCTATATTTTAATTCATTCAAACCCAAGTCTATTAATTAAAATAAGTAAAATATGAATCAATAATAATATGTTTTCTAATTTATATTAATGTACAAAATATAATTCAAATACAAACTGCTATAGTTCTGAATTTATTGGACACTAAAAAAACAGCAATACTTGTAGTAGAGAATCGATGCAACGTAAAGAACTTATGTGTTCAAAATGTGATTCTGTAATCTATTAAATAGACGTTGGTTTATATAGCAAAACATATGAACTTCATTTTAAGGAATAAATAAAATTATGGCATAAAAATCATTATTAATTTAATCTTCATATTACAAACAAACCTAATATAAGATTTATGAAATGATTGATTGCATTTCTGACGGTATTCTTCACTTAAAGCCCACTCAAATTTTGTTAATCAATGAAAATAAAGAATAGTTGGATACAAAATACAAAATTGAAGGCAAAGTTGAAAAGAATAATCATTTATTTATTTTAGTTAATTCATTATAAACTAAATATAGTTTCAAATAATTAATTTAGTTTTGATAAATAAGTTATTTACTCTTTTACGCGAAATAAATAAATAGATGAATATAGATATTATATAAACCAATATATTATTCGGAGTGTGTTCACAAAGAACATTAATCAAAAGTATAAATCGGGTTTCTTTGAAATGCTTTTTCTATAAGATTTTTAATACTATTTTTTCGAGTAATTCATATCATGTTTCAAATTTTCAATTTTTTATATATCGTTATATAGTATTTGTTATTACAAAAAAAAATCTAAACTTTATGAATTGAGTCATTCTTTATTTGGGATTAATACAAATATTGTATTATAAAATTGAAGTAAATTCATATTCTGACAAAAGCTTAGCTCAAAAACTAACAACAAAGATGTAATCAACTTTCATTGGAATTTTTTCATCAAACTTATCCGGTTTTCATTGGAATCATGTCTGTCTTTCAAGTTTATATATCCTTACGTGATATGTAATGTTTGAGTACTCTTTCAGCATAAAAATAATGTAAGTTCATCCTCAGTGATCCTCAACGGCTAACTCGTCAGATTTACTAAACTCACAGCGTTGAATGAACTCATCTTTCAATTCTGAGAGCATACTGAGCTCAAGTCTTCATTCCAGTCACTTTTTACTTTCAATGGTATCACTTATTATAACTCTTTTCGTTAATTCGATTCAACAAAACCTATTTTAATATAAAATTCTATAGATGTTTGCATTTTCTGACCAGAATTATTCATTCAATAGTTCCGAAGAACTTTTTGTCTATCTTTTAAAGTTTAATTATAAAATAAATTCTATGAAAATAATTGAAAAGATCATTTTTTGCTCTACAATTTGAATGTAAAATAGTTTTTTAAAACTCATTTTTTATGCATAAATGGAATTTGAAATCGATTTTTCTAAATGTTTTGAATTTAGAAACTGTTAAAAAAACTATAATTTTTGTGAATGAATTTATTTTTGATGATTTAACAGCATCTCATTTCTCATTAATGAGTTCATTCCCATGAAGCCAACACATCATCAATCGTTTAAATTTAAATGATTGAAATGAACCCCAACGATAAAATAATTAATTTTGCAACAAAAAAATTTTGTCACTTTACAAATTGATAAAAAGTATGTTTTTGATAACTGTCTTGTTTAGTTGTCTAATCGATTTATAGAAAAAATTCCCTAAAGATGTGTATAGACAAAGTAAATAAACCATTAGGAGTTAGTTTCGTTATCAATCAAAAAGTTATTCCAAAGGAAAAGATTAATTTATGGCAGTAAAGTGTTTGCATAAGTTTTAATGAGTGCAAAATGTCTATGACTTTTGACAGAGCTTTTTGGAAATGTATAAGAAGTAATTAGAATTTATAAGTTTCAGTATAACAAACATTTAGAGTAAAGTGAAAATAGAGTGTCACAAGACATCACTGAAGTGATCTATTTATGCTTTTATGCTTAAAAATAGGATATCTCGAGGTTTTAACATTAATTCTTAGAGCTTTGTAGCAGTGACACTGAAATCCATAGCAATGGTTACTGAACTATCTAACTGTCAGTCTGGAGGACCACTTTAATACATATTATGGCGTCATAGCTAAAGAATATATTTAAGTAATGCTTAGTTTATCCACTCTATGGACCACATTTTGACAATCAGTTGTTACTCAAAAAACTCAAATACGACTTTCTAGCTATTCAATACTTTAAGTGTAACAAAAATTTCTTCCAATTTATGGAGCTTTGAATTGAGGCCGAAACAGCTGGAAAGACAAAATTCTGTGATTCAATTTCAGAGTCGTATGAATACGATTTCTGTACATATTTTAGCTTATTTTGCACTTTTTCAGTGAAATATACAATTTTATATATTATTCTTCGTTCCAAACATTACTTGAAAATTCTTTTGAATGAAATATATTTTATTTGAAAATTTTGATTTTTGTCCAAAGAAAAAGAGAGCTCTGAAAATTTTCAACCAATTTTTGGTGTGAGTCTACTCTTGAATAACTAAAATAGATTCAAACTTAATGATTATTTTGATTGATCTCATGTCGATTTTAATATTTTGGATTAATCTTTAATGAATAAAAAAACAAATTAACAGTTGTATAAAAGTTAAATTCACTGTAAGTAATATTCTTTAAGTTTGAGTAGAATCTAACTTATTAACGATAAGTTTATAACTTGATAGTTAGAAATGTAATCACTTGTGCACTTGTGCATAGCACTTTTTATAACCATTAAAAAAATGTCAATACTGTATATAAAATAGGATAAGTTCCAAATTTATTTTTATAAACTTTTTTCTAATTTGATGTCATTTTTGTTTGAATAATAGAGCAATTATTACATAACTTACTTTAAAAGTTGATTAATTTGAGTAAATTAAAAATAAGAAAGTAATGATATTTGTCATTCAATGAAAAATTTTATTCTGTGATCAATTCACAGAATCGATACACAATGAAAAACAGACCTTTTAATTCTGATTTTAATGCCTGTAATTTAATTATGAAATATTTACCTAAATTTCTCATAATTATACTAATGATTGAAAACTAACTGAATGCAAATACAAGAATATTCTATTTTATATTAACTCAAGTTTAAGTGATTAAAGCTCAAAAATTTTCAACGTTAGAAATTATGACTTCGCTTCATATAAAATGACAAAAATCTCAAACTAAAGCCAAAGTTTTGATATTAGGCTTTTAAGTGAAAGGTTTGAATGTAATATCAAGTTTTTTCGCTTTTATGACAAGAAATATAATACGACTATTTCTTCATCCGCATTGGGCTGTCATAAAAAAGAACGAAGTAATGCATTGCACGCTAGAATTGCATTTTGATAGTATAATGAAAAACAAGATACAAAAAAAAAAATTTCTCAAATTATTACTTTATATAAGATGATCGAAACTATCCTACGCGTAATATACCTGTACTTAAAGAGTATTTGCGCAACAAATACGAACTTTTCATATTATGTAGTTTAGAAAAAGACTCAAATTTTTTCAATTTATAAACACTGTTCAATAAACTTACTATAAAATTAAGTTATATTAGTAATGATTTCTCAATCAGATCAATATTTAATATATTAAAAAAAATTATTTTCTCAAAAGCTAAACAAGTCCTGTCATGGAATATAACGAATATAATGTATCAAATTTACACTCATTTTTTATATTTTTGAAAGACATTCAACTATGAAAACTGTCTTTTGTCAAGAAAATAAATTTAAATTTATGGAATTTAACTGAAAGTGAAATTTTCAAGTAAAGTACTGTAAGTCTACAAAATTTTGATTTAAATGTAAACTAAAAACGTTATAAATAAAAATACTGTATGTTCAATAGATATAAGTTTGCTTTGATTGGGATTTGGGAGAAGATCAATGACAAAAGTATGTGTTTGCATAAGTTATACATTTGAAAAATGAAATCATATTTTTCAAGATAAATAAACTCAAATGTACTAAAAATATACCGCAAGACAAACTCACAAATAATGTTTAATGGATTTTATGCTAAAAATTAAAGTAATTCCTATTTTGAGAATAAACTTATATTAAAATAATAAATATTTATATGTATTTCGGATTTCCACAAAATGCTTTCATTTCCTCCGCGTACAAAAACCCCATTTGAAAAAAATAAAGCTATTATAATAATAAAATACAGAATCAATATTCAACATTCGTGTAAAGCATGTTTGAGTTGATTTTTTTCAAAATACAAGTATTTTCAAGAGAAGATTTTATTCTTCACTGAATTGAATGATAGATTTTGAAAGCTTTTGAATCCGATTTCTATTCCTATTTTTTACGGCAATCGTCTTATTGATTGTTTATATATTTCTCATTTCGAAAAAATTAAAATAAAACTATACTTAGTTGTGAAAATTTTTTTCCATTAGTAGAAATCTTAATGTTTGATCAGAACAAACATCTGTTTCGGATAATTGGAAAAGAATTGATCGAAACCTTTTGTAACGAATTTTCTCTTTATTCTTAATAGTATTTAAATCGCAGTTTTTATAGCATATATTACGAGTAGATTTTTACTATAAATATTTGACCAAAATTTTTCCAAAAGATTAACCGTTAAATCCTCAACTAAGTTAAATATTTGAAGATCATTGCATTATCAGTTCAATACAGCATTGGTTGGGGTCTAAAAATACAGCATTGGTTGGGATCTAAATTCAGGCATCATTAGATTTTATTATAGATCAAAATAAAATTTCAAAGAATCAAATTTTGTCATACCATTAAATGTGGTTTAAGGTTTTAGCCTTAGCCGTGAGCCATATTATCATTATATGCCCGACATTATACCGGTAATCAAAATGGTAAAAAGTTTGTTATTCAAAACTTAAACGTCTTTTTTACTTATAAGTTAGTCTTTTGACACTCAAATCATAATAATAACAATTTTGAAAATTTTCTCTTATTAATCAGACTTTCCTTTTGAGACTCATTCAAACATTCAATAGAGGCATTAGAATTCTGAAATCACTCTTAGATTCACAAAATTCAAATTATTTCTATTATTACAATTCTAAAATGAAAAAAATGGGAAAAGTTGCATCGTTTTCTAAAGAATGTAAACCTAGTATTAGAATATGAAAACTTTTCTTCTCATACATAATTTATTCTAAAATTAAGTCAATTTTGTAAGAAAGATATGCTAAACATTTGTAATTTGTGCTTATTATTTATGAGCAAAAAAAGTACAAAGAAGTTAGCGTTGGTCGGGAATATTGACTAGTATTATGTGAATTTGGATGATTTAAAATATAAATTAAGTTAATTAAATAAACTGAATGCTTTATGAAAACTGTATTATTCTTTAGTTAAAAATATTGAATTCACTCTCAAAATGTTAAAGCACTTAATTTATTATAATAAAACACAATCCTTTATTATAATTGAGAAATTTGGTAATCAAGTCTTTTATCAAAATGGAAATAAATGTCAAATTAGAAGTTCCTTTTTTCATTTGTCAACAAATTTAAATAAAAGTTTTCTTCTCTTCTCTTCTATACTGATATCAATTATACAATGAATTGACAAATAAAAGCAGAGATTAATAGTTAAATAATTGATGCAAAAACTTTTATTTGTTTATCCCATTATTTTCTTTCATTAATTAGCTCATGAAAGGATGCAATTCAATGGCATCCAAGGATTCAATAGAATTAAGATGTTTTTTGCAATAAGATTGCATAATATTCTCTGAGAAAATGTTTGTGCAAATATAGAATTCCAATTAAGTTTAAAATCATTGATTTTCATATTTAATTTTTAATCTTAAGTCTTTTTTAATTCATAATTCTAAAGAGTTTAATGATTTGCATAAAGTTATAAAAAATAAAATAACTGATAATAATTTGCTGAACTTGAATATGGCTTTGGAATTAAATTTATATTTTAAGTATTAGTGTAGGTTTTTTAAAAATTCATTTCTGCTAACAAAGGCTTATTAAATATCTATTTTCATGCATTGTTAAAAAAACAAATTAAGTATCAAATTTTGATTAATTTTTGTTACGTTGAAAAGTTCTAAATTTAGATTTCATCTATAATAAAGCGAACCTCAAATTAGATTTAGAGAATATAAGAACGAATAAAAATGATCTTAAGTTATAAAATGAATTTTGATATCGAATATTTGATCAGGTTGTTCAATGAAACTCAATTTATAGAAGAAAATTTGAAAATATAGTAAACAATTTTCTTTCAATAATGCATGAAATATTGATTACTCTCATGCTTTCCAAATTAAATCAATTATTTAAAGCATCAAATTTTAATCAAGTAAATAATTTAAAAACTTAAAAGAAAATTTGAAAAGATGTTAAAAGAATAAGTATTATTAAATCAATAGAATTGGTTGTCTTGAAAAGTTGATTGGGAACTAATTTTATGAATAAACTATAGAAGATGTGAAGTTAAAAAACTTTGAGTTAAATGGTTTATATAAGAGAAGATAACAATATTATAGTGGATATAGAGTAGAGTAAAATAAGTTAATACAGAATAATAGAGAACAGTAACAGTTATTGTAATACTACTTGTATGCTTCGCAAAGTAATTCTGAATAATAAAGTAGTAGAAGTATAAACGACTAAAGTCAAGGTAACTTTTGTTCACTACACAGAGCACACAGAGAGAGATATCAAAAAGCTCTGAGAAAATCAATATTTCAAACTCAAAGCTTATTTGACACAAAGTAAAGCAAACTCTAGAAAATAAAGAGTAAGTCACTTAACTGAGTCACCTTTGAATTTAACAAATGAGTTTTGGTTTGATATGAGCTGAGTGTGAAAAAATGCAATACTTTTCTTGATAGAACATTCGTCAACAAGAATTATTCAATAAGAATTATTAGAGAATCTTAGATAAGAGTTAAGTTCCGTATCGAGTTAGGCATTTGAGAACTTAAAGCCAATCTAGACTAAAATCTAATGCAAGACACGATTTCTTATGGCTGAAATGGTGTCATTTACAGGGTTTAAAGACAAAATATAGAGGAAAAGTTACGATTTTGATGCAATCTCTTTTCTTAATAGTATTAATAGTAAATATAATGCATTCAAAGCATCTTTTAGTACTAAAAATTAAGTGCGCGAGTAATAGACAGCAAATTGGATTTGTTTGCAATGATCTTACTTAGTAGTTATTGGTGAATGTCTATGCGGTGGAACTATAAGATATGGTCCTCCAGGATTGGTCGGCAGTACTATATCAACAGATCGAGACCTCTGAGCTTTTGGTGCTGTTTCTCCGTCTTCAATATCAGTTCTTTTGGGCACTTGTAGCAAATATGGTGAATCAACTGATGCTGAACGCACTTGTTTGCCATTCGCCAAAACTGGCACTTCTAATGATACGACAGTAATTCCGCTTCCAGTGTCTTCTTCCTCTTCGTGATGTATTTCTGCGAGTGGTGGCGGAGGACAAAGAGTTACAATTGGCAATCCTTCTAATGGTTCAATTCCGTCATCTTCATCAAACTCGTTAGTTTCTCCCCAACTCGAACACAAGCATAAAGTCGATCCATTTATGTCAGCATCCGATACATCTCTATCATCACTATCATCACCAGCTGCTGAGGAGCCTTCAGAGCTAAACGAACCTGAATTCGATTGTGGAGGAGATACAGTTGTTTTCAAGTACTCCTCCATTAGAGCGCAATGAACGCAATCTTTTGCACCTGAATAGCTAGCAGCTGAACTCGAAGCAGCCCCGCCACTCGGAGTACCAGCAGATGAGCGCCTAATTAGTAGTTTCCATTTGGGAACATCAAGAAATGGAGAACCAATAGTCGTGGCCGAAGGCTCTATATTATTAATTACTCGTGAAGTCGCGGAATCGAACGATCGCGACCTCATGTTTCTTGAAGTAGATTCAGGTACTTCTAACGAATTTATATTATCAGAATCTGACATATTCTCATTACATTTTACCGATTCTTTTAATCTTATTTCGTCGAAAGAAACAGATCTTATTTGTTTACTTGGGTTCAGTTGGGGAACATTTAGAGTGATTTGTTGGAGTGACAGCTCTTCGTCGTTGTCGATTAAATCATTGTTTAGATTTGAAATCTGATTAATTTGCGGTTCACTTTTCTCTTGTTCACTTTGCTGTGAAATTTGAGTTTGCAGTTCATTCTGTCTCTTGAGTTCCTCTCGTTGTTGTTGCCTTTGTTGTATTAATAAAAGATGATGTTGTTGTTGAGCCTGTTGTTCAAGAGTGGGCTGACGTCTCCGGAAAGTTTCACGGAGTCTCTGCATAGCTTTAGTAATACTTAGAAAAATATTGAAAAATAGTTGTAATACTAATGTTGAATTGATTCACATGTTGTTCGAACTGATATTTGTAGCTGAAAGTCATGCATAAGTAAAACTAATACCATCTCTGACAGCACTTTGTTTGAGAAACAGCTCGTGAAATAGTTGTTGTCGAATAGAATACAATATAACAGGATTTTATTGAAGATGATGTCAAAAGCATTAAGATTTGATATAAACTTATGAAAGTGTGTACGCAATGAATAGAAGCGTATAAGCGTTTATGATAGTTGATTGACGCACTTTTCTCAAACTAACTTATAGGATGATAGTGAAGAATTATAACAATATAAATGATGGTAAGTGAAGATCTTACACAAAGATAACGCTTGTTTATAACTCTCATTTGCATTACAACAAACAAAATAAATTGCGGTTCACTGATATTGATAGATATGAATGTTAAGCCTTCTATGCGTTACTTCTATGAACTAAATATGCCTTCAAAGCTTACACTCTATGTATTAGTGATGATAGAATAGCTTTTCTATTCTATACAAAATGTTACAATAAATCTTATGGCGAGAAGTGATAACCCGACAGTTTTGCAATTGTTAAGCACTAAGTTGTTTAACTGATGATTCGAGTTTGATATGAGTTGTGGCGAAAAAACAAATTTCATGTTATTATCATTAAAAGTGACAATTTTAAAGATTAGCTGTAATCGATCTGTATATTCATATCTTTTAATAATTAACGCTCAAAATAAATTTGTTTTCATAAAAATCGAGATTTTTTTAAATGGTTGGTTTGCTCTTAAATTATGACGTTTTGTCAAATTAACGACAATATATTTAAATTTGAAGAAGAAGTGATCAATGGTTTGTCACATACCGTAAAGTGAAACCGGAATTACAACGAGTTTCACTTAAAATGATAAAAGAGAAGAGATTGAATAAAAGAAGAGTGCATTGAAATCGCGAATGCCAAACGTATGGCTAAATGGAATGCACAGAAAAGAGAACGCCAGGGGAGACAAACAGCACGATCAAAGTTTCAATACTGTAGAGAAAGTAAACCAAGTGATGATAATGTGCTGGTTTCTAATACAAGCCCACCAACACTTATATACATCGATACATCACTTTCACAAACTATTTTTATTTCTGCCAAAACTAAATTCATTATACCTTAAGACAATCCTTCACACAATAGCCAGTCTCAGGTCTGTTAAGTTTGGACTGGAACTCAACTTCATATTATGAACTCTTGTGATTTGGAGGCAAAAAAGAGATTACTTATTTGGAAAGTTACTTAGAGCTCAAGTTTGAAGGAGTAGTCCGTGTGAAGAATTCGCAATTGAAGTTTTGATTACTTTTGTGATAAACAAGTGATACTTATATGAGATCACAATTGCATTGAAAACCGAAGCAATGCATACAACAGTTACTTATCCGGCACTTGTCAAAAAAAATTTCACTATTACATGAGACTATGCGTTCGACAGCATTGGTTTATATCCTCTGATACTACTTGTACTCTCAATTTGGAGCACATAAAGCACATAACTTTCCAAAGCATATATCTATTCATTAGTTTTGGTGCATCGAACGCATGACCGCATGCGCTTTGGACTTAAACATTTTGAGGGTAACATTTATTTCCTAAAAGTTCAAACCAGTAGTTGCGTGCAGTGTTTTCCTAAGCATATTCACCACATTATTCTCAATGTTCTCATATCTTAGTTTATCTTTTTTTATTCCATTTTTAAGGTTCGATAATTTATTTTATTCACCATTTTCTCAGCTATTATATTAAATATCAAGGTATCAAAGTTTAGGTGTGGCCAAAGTTGACATTATTTGATCGATTCGCACACCAATAAATCTGATACCATAGAAATTGGGCTCTGACGGCAAAATGAAATGAGTTTCATTAAATCATAATTTTCTTCAAAAGTTTCACATCACTTCATATTTTAATAATTTAGACGAAAAAAGTTTCTCATTTTATTCAAAAATGTTAATCGATTACAAATTTTCAAATGCATTTTTCATTTTAAGATAATTGATATAAGTTTTCGTTTCAAACAATTAAATGAAAATCACAGCACTTCTAACTATTTAATAGTTGAATGATTTATTATATCATTTAATTGAATGCAATCTAATATTCATTTTAACAAATAATAGACTTACAGTTTCGCCCGTAAAGCAACTTAACTGTAAATCAAATAACAAGTACTGGAATGCTTTTCTATAGCATTACTGCTATGATAGCAATGCTATCTTATAGAATATTCCATAACCTATTAATAAAATTTTCTAATTTTCAAATTAGATTGAATTTTTTTTGTTTACATAACAAGTTTCTTCATATTGTTGAAGAGTTTGTTTGATTTTACGCATAAAAAAATATACCTTTATATTGAAAAGTGAATGAAGAATCATTCTATTGGTGGTGTTGAACTAAAATAATTTAGGATAGTCTTATGACGAACAGCTTATAAATAGGTTGATATAAATAGAATATTTATATAACAACACAAATTTGTTTATTTATTTTGTTATGTTTTGATTACATTAGAATTTTACAAATTTATTTATAATTATTAATTTTGTTAAAATTTCACAAATAAATATTTAATTCAATTAGTTTTAGTCTAAATTAAATAAGCGAAAAGTTCAAGAGATCAAAACCGAGAAGTTTTATTTAAGAATTAGATCGTATTTAATACATGAATTCAAATTGTCTTTAAAATTACTTTAATTTTTCAAATACTTTATCTTTTTTTAAATGAAATCGAATTTTTTCGGTTTCTAAGAAGTAAAATAAATTAAGGATAAAAAGTTTTATCAAATTTAAAATTCAGCATTTTTTCTACTTTAAAACTCTTTTTTTCTATCATTAATTCTCTGGTTTTTTGTCACTTTGAAATTATCAGAGCCAAGAAAGTAGGAAAATGTTCACCGAATGAAATGCTTATGTTATCAACTCTCAAAAAAAACTTTTTACTGAAAGTTGATATTAATAGACAATTTAAGTTTATTTTAATCTTTAACTCAAATGTACATTTTCAGAGTAGATCTCTGAATAAGGTTTACAATCCTTGATTGTATCAATTTATTGATGAAGTCCCAAATAAACTACGGAAGTTTATAAATATTTCAAACGAAATAATTCCAAGTGAATGAAAGTGAAGTCATTTATTTTTTAACATAAATGTGTTAAGATTGATATCTTATTCTACATTCTCAGCATTCAATGCTCTTGTGTTAGAGATGGTCGCAAATAAGAAATAAACAGCTTTTTAGATAGTGGGTATTGAACACACTCGTGATCAAACAAATTGTTCTGTAAATCAATGATTATTATCAAATAGTTGAACGCTTTTATATTAAAAAGTAATGGAGAATCAATTTATTTTGCTATTACTCAAGAATAAATTAAATCAAAAGTTGTCAAATTATATAAGAATCAATTGTTGATTAGTTTTTAAAAGGCTTTATATTAAATATTTGATCATTGAATCAATTGGACTAAGTTTTAGTGTTTAATACTTGTATAATAAAACTTACTTTAATTCAAATTTAATCGATTAGTATTGATCGACAGATTAATTAATTAAATAATTTACTTGATTAGAAGAACAGCTGTTCAGAATAGAGCTTATTCTTAAAATAGGATTCTTAAAGGATTCTTAACATCAAGTTAATAATAGATTGCACTAATTTATTGACATCTTCGATAAGAATAATTGTTCGCATTATTTGAAGATAATTCCAAAATAGACTTAAACAATTGTTTACAACATATATTAAATCCCGCATCAATCAGATTAAGAAAATAAAAATTTTTTATTCAATGCAAACCTATGAAGGAATGTTACTTTTTATAGAACTGAAAATAAATCTGTTGTCAAATGAGTGTATTTACATTTTACAGATCTAATTAATGCGGGGTTATTTAAATGTATCTCATTAATGAAAGAACGCACTCAACCATTCTATCATTTTTTAAACCTTATGCAAGATTTTGGAAGAGACCTTTTTAAAACTTGTTGAAAACTGAATAAAAATATCAATTGTGTTACATCTGATGTCTCATGTATTCAAATGTTTCGATAAAATAGTGTAATGATATAAATTTTGGTTAAAAATCAAAGAATACATTGAAAACATGTTATAAACGTGTAAAAAATAGAGTTAAAATCTTATATGAAAATAGGGGTCTTGCGTCTGAACCACTGTTGGGACGCTCAGTAATTAGTGTTTGATTAGTTTAATGTAAAAAGTAAAAAAATAAGATAAAAACTAAATGTATTATTGAAAAAAGTAAAAATTATCAAAACACTAGTTTTTAAAGGTTAAAATATTTTCTAAAAAGTCAGTGCGAGTTCAATATAAAGGCAACAATGCAGGCCTTTTTCATAAGTCAGGACTTAATTTAAAGTCTAATTATCAAGAATAAGAAAAATGGGAAAGTTATTCAAATTTAGTTACCATTTTGAGACTTTAATGAAGGCATTGTTGAATTTGAAGTCATCAAAACTCTACCACTTATTATGAAAAATGCGTCTCAACTAAACTCAGACAAATTTAATACCACATTATTCTAATTTTCAGACATTGAGGGTTTAGATTACATATGATTCTGTGAAAAATTAATCAATTTATATGCATTAAGTTTAGTCATAATTTAAATAATTTAAGTGTTGAAAGTGAAAGATGCGTTGGAAGTGTTGTAGAATTTGACTCAACAAAAACTAAACAAACTCTTAAGTAATGTTTAGAATTTAGAAATGGGATCGATTTTTGTGTTTGAAGAGATAAAGTCTGAAATATTGGATAAAATTATGCCAACTTATGTTCAAACAAAGTTTCTAAGTCTATAATTTAGAGTTCAGTCTTTCAAATTTAAATTTTAATGAATAGGCTAAACATAAAATAAAAGATTGAATCAAAATGAAAAGATAAATAACTAACCCGTCTATAAATAACTTAAAAGCAAAAAAGTTAAAATAGATGTATTAGTATATGTTTGATTTACTTTGAGTTTTGTCTTCGGGCAAAAATATTTCTCAAAAATTTTACTTTCATTTAGAGCAAAAGCTGGAGTACAATATCTAATATATTAAACATTAAAGTAGGATAATTAACATAAAAGCAATTATTTTATGGATTTTCGGTGGACTTTATGAGGTTTAAAATTTAAAGCTTTAACTCAACGACTTGAATTCGTGAGTCAGCTTTAAGTAATCACATTTGGAAATAAAGAAAAATTTCGAGATTTTACTCTACATTAATGATATTATATCAACTTTTTTCAAATTTATTCAGAAATAATTGAATTTAAGCAATAAGTTGAAAAATTCATTTTTACCCTCTCTTATAGATTTCAGAGGGTAACAAAAATGTCTCTCAATACAAATCTTTAATTTAGTTGAAAAATGATAGTTTCCTTTGAGGCGATCCGATTGGATTCTAACGATTTTAGTATTCACTAACGAGTTAACTCGTAGTTAACTGAAACTAATGATAAATTCCTGTATCTTATCATTCATCAAATATAATTAATTAGATAATTAAGACTTTGAAGATTGTTTGAAATGTTTAGTTTGAGGTATATTTAATTTAATTATAACTTTAAAACTTATTCGAGTTAAATATTTTTAGGTCAAACAGAGTGATAATTAAATACATTTAAATTCGCATAATTTCAAGTCTTATTAAAACAAAACAAATGATTGTATTCATTAACTATCGAAATAATCCTAAAATATTAAGAAAGGAATTAGTTAGTAATAGAGTGCACAGAACTTGACGCTCGACTGAATCTGTGATATTCGTAAGACAGTTGTTATGGTTGTAGTTCCGAATCTGCGTTGGAATGTAATGGCATTCCATTCCTGTTGGAATTGAATGCAATTATGTAAATATCATTCGAATCGGGATTAAAATCGAATTCAATCGAGAATAGAGTCAAACAACAACATTCTTAAACATAAGTTACAATATTTTGCAAATTTCAGGAAACAGAATACTATTGCTCTCAGAATATTGTCGAAAAGTTTTCTTAGAACCAAAATCAATATAATTTTTTTATTCAGTAAATCATCAGTATTTGTGTTGAAAGATTTTCACATTTTTAATAATTTTAATAATTTAAGAATAAAAAGGATTTTTAATGCATCATATTTTTAAAAAAAATATTTTAAGTAATTTCTCTGAAAGAGAGGTTTTTTGTTTTATCGATTCAATCGAAGCAAATGAACTTTTTTGAGTTGAAGTTCATTTCTAATAGAAAATTGTTTTCACAAAACATTTATTTTTAAGTTTGAGTTTTTAATTATAAATTTAACATTATTTAAAGAAATTGTGGTATTTTTGGAGGAATAAAATTGTTTAGAAAAAAAAGTATAGAAGAATGAAAATCCTTATTAATTCAGAGCACATGACGCATTCAGAAAGAAAAGAAGAAAAACAAATTTCAATTATGAAGATCGTAATGGTTTCGTATCTGATGTTACGCAAAGTTTTACATTTTGCCACTCAGTAAAGGGAAAACTTACGTAAAAAACTTAAAATTCTAAACGAGATAAACTTTAATAAATTATTCATTTATTCAATGGCTTTTCTATTGATGGATTGAGACCAATGTATGAAATACGGAAAAATGTGCAGTCAATTGAGTTATGGATATATAATAATAAATGGTTTGCTTTAATGAAAATTAGAAATAGTTGTCATATTTTGAGTTATCTTTTATTTAATAAACTAACTATTTGTCAAAAGCATAACTTAAATCAATTTGTCTAATGTCTAAATGTCTAACTTTTAATTATAAAGAATTCAAAAAATGAACAATTTTTCTTTTAGATAAGGCATATATTTATATAGTAATACGAATTAATAATTTTGATTAAAACCTAGAATTATATGTGTAAATAAAGGGATCAATTGATAAAAATCTGGCTGAAAAAAATTCATACATCGTTTGATGTATTGCGTATTTACGTGATTTGTGTGATTAAAAGATATGATTGATGGACAATACAATATCTAAAATAAGATCAATTCATTAAAGCTATAATTTATTTAATTAGATATTATATATTTGATCTTTTCATTTTGATCTTTTAATATTTTTAAATTCAAGTTCAAATCTTTTATTAATTAAAAAAAATAATAATAAAAATAACTGCACATTATTATCATTAATTGTAATTTATACTCAATTCATATCGATTCATAAGCATTGGTTAGTTTGCAATTCAAGAGAATTATTCCTAGAACCGTATAATTGTGGGAAAATATGTATTAAGACATATTTCATTAATGATGACTAATATGACAAACTCTATAATTTTATATAAAATGATTCAATTGATGGCAAGTAAACAGTTCATGAGAAGTGAATCATTTTCATGCGAATAGAACAAACTCATCTTTTATTAGTGATAATTCCAGATAAATGTGAGTCTGTTTTATTGAATAATTGTAAAGTATTTACTTTACGTGTGTTTAGTTGTTGGAGAAGTTTGACTCGTACTGTACTGTGCAGTAGAGTTTCAAAATAACTTCAATTGTGTGGGCATTGCAATTGAGAAAAGGAGAGAAAAACAAGTACCGTATTACGAGTCATATAAACCATAGGATACTTCAAGTGACTTTTAATTTAAGATCATTTTCACTTCAATTAAACTTAACTTCACTACGATTTTATTACAAACTTATTTTAGTCTTCTGTCTCAAATGACCACTGAATTGGAGAAAATATATTTTATTTAAAAATCCTTAAACAATTTCTAAACATTGAAATTATTATTAAACATAAGCCCTAAAACTAATATCACTGATAGTATAGATACTAAACAAGGTTATATTTGATGTTCTATTTCTTAAATTTTTGATAACTAGTTTCCTAGAGATTCACGACTGGAATTCAGATTTTTAAAAGAGTACTATTCCTGAGCTAATCATTATTTCTTACAGAAATAAAATTTTCCTAACGAATAATGATCATACTATATTTTATAACTTTTTAAATATATTTCAAGAGTCTTTCGTTTATTTGAAACTCTTCTTTTTTTACTATTCTTAGAATATTTATTTATTCACTGATTTTATATTGAACACTGAATATTGTCTGGAAATCCTTTATTCTCTTTTGAAAGACGAAGAGTTTTTTTTAATAAAATATTAAAAGAAACGTGTTTTTAGCTCAAGAAAAATGTGCTCATATTTATTGAATCGAAATATTTCAAACTTGTTTCTCTCATATCAACTTCGATATTAGGTTTTCATAGAATTCTTGTTTCTCAAACTTCTCAAACAAAAACCAAACACAACCAAACATCACAACTAAACATTAAAAACTGAAAACTGAAGATTTGAATGATATATCGAAATGAAATTTTTTCAACTTTTTTAAAGCCCAAAACAAATGCAAATTCAAATTGATTATTTGTAAATTGTGACTCTTGTTTCAAAAGCTTCAAAACATGATAGAGACAACTAATTAAGAAATTAAATTTTATAAAATTTTTGTGAACGAGAAGGTTTTCGTGACTTAATCTTTATTTAACATTTTTATACTAATCTTGCTTTACGAGCAATTTCGTAAACTTTTATTTTGCACAGCAATGCACTCATGAGTGAAGCAATTAAATGAACCTCACATTATATGCCAGTTTTTGGGTGTGTTTTATTCAAAAAAATAATAATAATTAAGCTTCTGCTAAGTGTGTGGCTCATCAAAATCATGAAATATTATATCATCATAAAAGCAGAATTAGTTCTTAATTAATGTTTTTCTTTAATGATGTTCTCAAACGTATGTTTTCTTATAATTTTTTCACAAAGTGTTTAATATTTAGAGCTCTGATTTTCGAGCAGAAAATGAGATTTTTTTTCACGATTCCTGTTGTTTGTATTTAGAATAGAGATGATATGACCCGTATCTATGAGTCACTATTTATTTATTGAGTGCGGGTTAAATGATTTTCAAGTTTTTCTCCCGTGAATTTAATGCCCAACACTTATTCGATTAGATTTTATAGTTTTTCTCTTTAGGTGCAGCTGTACTATTGGCCAAAGAATATAAGTTATTATTATCATTAAAAAAATTGTTCAATAAATTAAATTGATTTAACCGTTAAAATGCTTGAAACTGTTCGTCTATATTACAGATTCTATATGAAAGAATTGAATAAAATAATTGATAATTTCTATTCAAATACAAAACTAAATTAAATGTAAATTCATTGACTCGATTAAGAGTTATAAAAAGAGTTTAATTTAGGAAAATATTGTTTGTGTAATAGTTTTTATTCTAAAAAATGTTGTATTGATGATTTTCAATCAACTTTGAGCCTTAAATTCTTAACTCATATCATTAGTTGAGTTCAATAGCGGATGTGTTACTCCACTCTTTTTATATTTTATTCAACTATTTTAAAACTCAATTCGAGCTGAACTAAGTCTCTAATAGTTTTTTTAGATTGAGGCAAAAGCTTTACTCAATTTTTAATAACTTTGGTCTAAAAATAGTTTTATTAAAAGGTAAATCCCTCTTTCACCATACTTTCTATTTTGTGAATCCAAGTAAGAGACATAAGCCTTGAGATAACTTGTTTATATCTATTTCTGTCAGTTTATTGTTTTTAGCACTTATCAAATATCGATCGCTTTCCAGATATTGTGCTTCTCTTTCATAATGGGTTATTATTCAGTCTAATTAAATCTTTCACAAAAGAAACCTGTTTTTTGTTATCCTGTTACAAAAACAGTTAGCTTATTAGATTCAACATAAAAAGCTTCTTATATTCTAAATAATTACGAATGAGAATATGAGATGAAATTTCAATCTTCTCGACAAAACTATTGTGCAATTGTAACAATACAAAAATCAAAACACATTGTGTACATAGAAAAAGTTAACAAAAGAGGACTCGTTTGTTTAAGTGTGCCTTCAAAATGAAAAAGTGTACGAATTTATATTAAGTAAATATTTTTGTTTAGTTACAATTTTTAATTTAGCGAAAACAAGGTTATCGAAATAAAGGTTTAGATTACTATTGAAACAAATTTCTGATTAAATTGATAAAAGACTCAGTTTTGTAATATCGAATATCTTATAAGTTATAACTTAATACTTGTTATTTTGATGTCGAAATTCAAATTATAGTTTATATGAAAGTAGTCTCCATAAAAAAGAAAAAAACAATATATGCTTCGTTATCGATTTAATTTGAATACTGTATTTTCAATGCACTCGTTCTTAAAATATTGCATTTATTTAAATTCATTTCAATTATTTGAAAATTGTTTGATTAAAGCGAAAAATTGGTGTCGCATTTGTTCAATCATGCATTCAGGTATAAATTGCATAAAATAAAATTAAAAGTTTTGTGAAACATTCTTTTCTTTCAGAAGTTTCAATCGGAGCTTTTTGATCAAATAAGTATTAAAAGGTTTGTATACTCTTCGTATGTTTTGTGCCTAAACTTCACTAATATTTGCTAAGCGTCATATGTAATCAAACATCAATTCTTATTCAACAAAGAGAATCTTTTAATCAATAGCCAAATTAGTTTACTTCAAAAATTTTTATTTAAAGATTGTTATCTTAATTTTTTGTCAATTTTCATTTATTTTTTACAATTGATTAATTGTAAAAACTAAGATATTTAAGAAATATAACTTTAATCAATTTGATGGCCATCAAAATAGATTAATTCTATGAAAACAAAAGCTCTAATTTTTGAAAAATTCTCCTAATTTTCAAATATAAATATAATAATTTATAGGTAGAGTCAAAATGAAGATACAATCAGTTTGGATTTTGAGCTCATATTGAAAATAGGAGCTATTTATCTATTTATTTATTTATTATATTTATTGCGGGCATTTCTCCTCTCACTGCAAAATACTGCATTAAACATAGTTTTTTGTGCTTTACTAAAAATTTATAAATAATTCAAGATTGTATGCAGTGCATTACCAGAAACTGCAGATAAGATCATTTGGATTACACATAAGGAAGTATTCAAATATTGTGAATGCGTTCCTATTCATGACTTATTTATTTTCACAATAATTAAAGTAATGAAACAATACAGAACATAAAATTTCTTGTAATAAAATCAATTATATGCTTAATCTCTTTTATATATTGAGTCTTCACAATACTTATCTAATAAACAATAATTTTTTGCTATAAATTCATTTATAATATAAGATACAGAATAAATTTAAGGTTTAGAATAACACAGGAATATAAACGAGTCTCATATAAGTTTCATATACTTTCTCTTTGCTCACAGTATTTTCAAATCTGTATATTTTTATCTATAGTTACCTGTAGTTATCTGTAAGAGTTACCTGTATTTCGCTTTGTTTTTGTTTATTATTATTATTATTGTTATTATTGTGGTTCTGTTGCTATTGTTGAGACGAATTGTTATTAATTTTCTTATATTTGAGTATTAAATATAAAGATTTTAAATAAGGTGAGAGCTCTTAACTGTTACGATCAAGTTTTAACATTAATCAAAAACAAATTAATGATTTAAATTATAAGCTTTGATTCAACCTTTGGGCTTCTTTTGAATTATTTCGATAGATTTTATAAATCTTTGTTCTGTATTCAGAAAGTTATAAGCATTTTATAAGCAACTCTTGTAATATTTTAAGCAGAAGTGCTAAAAAACAGAAGAGAAAGTCATTAATTATGGATTAAATTTCATTGTGAATTATTTTATACCAGCAGTTATTTGACTCTTTATCCATTTTATACAGTTTTTATATAGTATTTGTACATTATATATCAATACATTAGATTCATCGAGCGATATGTTTTTAGTCTCTTCGCACGAATCATTCTTAAGGAGAA
The DNA here is from genome assembly GCA_034697245.1 of Malaconothrus monodactylus. NCBI lineage: Eukaryota > Metazoa > Arthropoda > Arachnida > Sarcoptiformes > Malaconothridae > Malaconothrus > Malaconothrus monodactylus. The sequence continues at coordinate 1,703 of JAQIWZ010000307.1, read as the reverse complement.
AGCGAATGTAATTATTATTTTGTTGGTATCGATTTGGCTGTTGGATAAAATTTATGAATAGTATTTGTGAAGCGACTCAATAGAAAAGATGACACAACTTATCATAACCACAACCTTATGACTTATCCATATATTTTTCCATTTAATACATCGACTTTTGCAGTCTTTCAAACCTGTAATCGTGATTAGTTTACTGACAAATCAGCTATACTGCTGGTAAATAGTGAATCACTTTTTCGGTTTGACGCACAGTTTGACATATATTTAATATTTTCTTAATTGAAATATTCTAACCGACAATATCAAAAATAAATGAATATCAAAAATTTACTGATTTTTGTCTACTTGTTTACGAAACAATTCTTTCAAACTCTAAACGATTATAAACCCTAACACACGAGAAACAAATGAACACTACAGAGTATGATCGAAATTATGAAATATTAGCATTTTTTCATATGAATGTTGATTTGAAATGGCCGAAAAAGCCATACACTAACTATATCTAAGTAATATTTTGTTTGTGAATCGAATAACTAACTCATCAAATAGAAAAGGCAATACATTTATGGAATAATAATGTCTTAAAAACTTATAAGTTTAGTGTAGGCAGACGTTGGGTCCATTATGGATGCGATATAACTTTATAAATTTGAAATTAGATTTTCTAGAAGTCAACATAAGTCTCTTTTATGTTTAATAAAATTGGGCACTAAATAAATGAACTTTAGTTTTGATTGTCAGCAAAAGCTTTGTAAGAAAATTAATTTATTTCTAAACTAGTAAGAAATGAATTAATGAGAAAGTATTAAGTCTAAGAAGAAATGTTTCAAAGAATATAATTTGTTTTTTATATAGTTTTATAAATAAAATTATATGAATATAAAGGCAATTAAATACTCAAATATAAACATTAAGTTGTGTTGTTTGTCAAAAACTCATGAATAATAATTAGTTACCATCTCGTCTCGTCTCAATCTATTTAAAATTGAATATAATATACGAACTATAATAAAAAGGAATTCATACAAATTGTTCATTCAGTCGAAAGGCTACATATTGTGAGCAATGTATGCGTAAATTGTGTTCTTATTTCATGTTTAGTAAAGTGCAAGACTGGGGTTTTGATCAATTTTTCGATCAATCGATGTTCTTATAATTCAATGCAGTTTAGTTTTCTTATAGAAATTTTAGATAAGAAAAAGTTATAATAAAAATTTATTATTGAAATAAAAACAGTCTTCTAATAATGCAGTTTATATTTAATGCTCTTATCAACAAAAGTCATGAAATAACTTGAAATGCGACAACTTATGCAAATTTGTGTAGTTTATTGAAATTCGTGGACATGAATGCAAATCATTCTGAATATTCAACTGATAAGATAGTTAAGCAAATCTATGGAATGCAATTCGCTTGTATTTTATGAGTTATGAAATTATCTGGACTTTATTTGAATTCATATCTAAGTTATATTATTTAATATCTGTCAGTGATTGTGAGATTGTTGTAAAAATGAAGGCATAAACTGCACAACTTTTGACATTGGGTTACAAACTTCCGTCAAATTCCAACTTATGGCAGATTTTCAAAATAAAAGCTTTATTAAGTACTCCATAAATAGAATTTTCAAATATTAAATGCTTGAAGATTTCAAAAGTTGAAAACATAAAATTTATTTTGATTGTAGGATTTGATTGTGG
>JAQIWZ010000306.1:0-21986 GCA_034697245.1 Malaconothrus monodactylus | reverse complement strand
CTCTTCCGATCTGCCAGAAGTCATCTCTAGTGCTGTGAAGCGGTCCCTGAGTTACTATGAATTCTCGCGGAGAATTAAATCCCGGAATATAATTGGCATTTATGAAATCAGAACCGTCCTCGTCGTCGGTCGGCAACAGTTTAACGCGCGAGTGATCGTACGGAAGAATATTTGTGAACCTATTTTTAGGTCTATTGACAGGCAGATCGGCCGCATTGCAGGGCTTATCACGACCGACATGTTTGAGTAGTTCGAACTCTTCTGAAAATCTAAAGTCAGAATCAGCTGACATAATGCGGAAGTGGTCGGCGAAGTCTTTAAGTTTTATAGGTCTGGTTGTGATTAATTCACTTTCTGCTATCGAAAGTGTGTCGTCTTTTCCGCTGTGATGAGTATTACTCGCCTTCTTGGCTCCACTGAATGGTCCGAGTCTTCGATGTTTCAAAAATAGAATAATAATGGCTAACAATAACAGAAGAACTAAAGGAAGAAATACACCGATATATATGGCAGTGTTGTCCGGATCTGTTGACACGGCATAGGAATAGACAGTATCTGTAAATTTTTCAGGAGTGGTGAACGCGCGAATTTTTATTTTATAAGTTGATCCGGGCTTTAACGGTCCGTTACAGTACTTGTAGCCAACATTTGAGTTGCATTCCTCTGAGCCTATTGTGAAGTCTTCTGTTATTGTAGAATTGAACGGATAGAAGGGTTCAGAGGCCTGATATGGCGGCCAAATAGAATATTCCTGAACATCATTCCAAGACGGAAGATCGAGAAGATTAGTGTTGACGGAATCATCTTCTGCTACAATAACAGTGTAGGCAAAGACAGGTCCGTACATATTGGAGAAGTAATTCTTTCTAAAACGTATTCGTATAGTAGTCGAAGTGTGCGCCACTTCTGTCGGGAACACATTATCGGCCGGTGGCGGAGCCGACCAGACGGGCATTGTTTCTTCCCAAAAGGCTTTATGGCCCGGACCTACTTTGGTATGCGCTTGAATTTGAAAGACATATAGTTTTCCTGGTATTAAGTTATAAATAGTCCCCTGAGTGTCGGCCGGTTCAAAGAGTTGGTGTTTCATAACTGGATTCCCTTTTATATAGTAACTTATTTTATATCCAGTCAGGATTCCGTTCATTTCAGACGCTGGTAAAGACCACTGGAGTGTCACTTCATTAGGCTTAACGTCCACTGACTGAAAATAAGCCACTTTTCCGGGAACTGATTCGAGGGTTAAAAATGTTTGCGAAACAGGAGAACTTCGAAGCATTGTTGATGAGCCGTAACCCGAAAGAGTGGTTACAACGAATGTGTAATTATTGTGCGGCTTTAGCTCTGAATAGTCAATCTTTTCTGAGAACGTAACGTTTACAATAAGAGTCTTTTCGTGTGGATCCAAATACTGGACTTCATAACCATCTTTGTCACCATAAGGCACTTCCCACGAAAGGGTTATTTGACTGTCAGTTACAGATAAGGCTGAAATTGAGCGAATCGGTTCTGGATATAGTCTAGCCTGACGTTGAATTGGAATAGAATAAGTGCCGCCACTCACTGTCCAAATGCTTAAATTATAGAGACGTCCGGGAACTAGGTTATCGAATATAACAAGTCTATTGGTGTCGTTGTATATCTTTTCTTGAGGCGGAATATTAGTCCCACTTAATTGAAAACGATATCTATCGAATACAACATTACGTGTTGGGGTCGGAGTATATTTGATACCAAGTGTTTTGGTTTCGTGTTCATCAATCACTACATTTATTACTGAATCGATCACAGGCACTGGAATTGAAATTTTTTTATATATTAATCAATTTTTAGTGAACTTTTATCACTTTAAGCAATTCAAATACTCACTCGTTCTTATTTGAAGACCTATTCCCTCACTTCTCAGGTTATGACTGACAACATAGAAACGAAAAGAATACTGTTCTCCAGGTTTGAGAGAATCAATTAATACACTCATAAATTCTCCAACTTTTGTGTCATTGGTTGCGGGGATTTGTTTAGATTCTTGTTTTTGTGTTTCTCCAACAGTATTGTAAGCAATATTATAGAAATCAATTCTTCCTTGCGGTACAGTCCATTGAAACGTTATATTGTGTGAATCAAGAGTATGCTTAACATCAGTGATAGGGTTGGGATACATCGTTAGCTCAACTTCTCGAATATCAGGACTTTCAGCCTTATTGCTGACAGTCGCGACTCGAACTACATATCGTTCTCCAGCTGTTAATTCTTTGATTTCGATAGACGTCGAATTAACTGCACTTAACTCACGCCAAACTGTGAAACCAAACGGACGATAGCGCACAACATAGTGGTCAACAAGTGATTCAAGCGGTGGACTCCACGTTAAAAGCATTGTTGAATTTGTGTGTTTTGCAATTTGAAGCACTTCGGGCGGACGGGGCAGTACTGTTTGAAAGTAAGAGTGAGGGTCACTCATTAAACCATAACTGATCGCTGAAACAGATATTTCATATCCAGCCCCCGGATAGAGATCTTCCAAAACAAGCCAATTACTCTTTATTATCCTATCTTTCTTTTCTTTGGTATCATTTCGAGTCCAAACTATTTTATAAGAGTCCTGTTTACTCGTCACATCCCATTTCCACGAAACGTTTAGAGTTCGACCAGATATGGGTTCGAGTACACCAATGACTGGCGAAGCGGGTCGTGTCGGTTGGTATATAACTGTGTTTTCACTGTAAATATTCTTTGAAATGGCGACCACTGTTATAGAATAGTTACGACCCGCTAACAGATTAGACAAATGCAAATGAGTGTCTTTTACCACTTGCACAGAACCGTCTGAATTGAAAGCTTCGAGTTCGTGATACGTAACCATATATGAGTCTTGAGTACTTTCATTATTGGCCATCCATTCGAGATAAATATCAGATACTTTTCCAGGTCTTGATTTCAGATCAATAACAGGTAGTGGTCTGGTAGTGATATTACCGGTCACAGGCCATGAGGCCACGTTTCCCGACACAGATTTTACCACAACTTCGTATGTCTTTCCCGGCTCTAAGTCTTCGGAGAAGTGCGCAACTCTTACTTCATCTTTGGACACAATTTTAGGTAAAGAGTGACGAACTCCTAATGAGACCTGATATCTATCGAATTCACTCAAAGACTTAGGAGGACCCCATTGGACATCAAATGAATACGAAGAAACTGTGTTGCGATCGAACGTAACATTTGTTGGCGGTAATGGCACTGTTCGGTATTGAGCTTCTGTTGGATCACTAATTTGTGACTGACTTACTGTCTGTACAGATATGTTATACGCTCTTCCAGGCACCAGACCATAAAAGGCCGCCTGTGCCGGACCGGGAGGTTCTGTCTCTTTCTCCACGTAAAGTACTGACTGAACTGCATCTTCGGGAATAATACTGACTCTGTACTGATCAAAAATTCCTGCGGGATATGGCGGCTGCCAAAGCACTAATAATGTGGTTTCGTTTCTGAACCAAACTATGAATCTTCCGGGAGTATTGGGTTTTGTCGTGAAATTGGCTGATAAGAAGACATTCGAAGGTTTATTCAACAAAACAGAATGCAATTGAACTTCATATGAAGCTCCGGGAGTCAAGTCTCTGACAGCAATAGGTAGCGCATCATTATTTCCGACGTCAATATTCCTAATTCCTGTCTCGTCTTGTTCTGAAAGCGGAACAATTGTCACTTTATAGCCACTGACACTTCCCTGAAGAGGTGGCTTCCAATCCAATTCTACGGACTTTCCTGACTGTACGTCTATTGATAAATCGCGCGGAGGATCGGGTGCTGTAATTAAATATGAACGAAAATTGTTTTTTTGTTTATTTGAATAATAGGACAAATGAATAATTAAGGGAGAGTTTAAGAACTCATTAAACAGAAATTAGTCATAATTAATGAATTTAATGCCATAAAATACAAATACAGACCGCCTTCTACTAAATGTGTTCCATTTATTATAATTATTATAATAACCGAAATAAATAATAGAAAACAATTGAATCTCTCCATTTTAATCGCAATGTCTTTTTGAAGTTATTGGTGTTTCGTTGGCTCAGCATTAATTAGATCTAAGAAAAATCAAAGTTTCAAATTACTCATTACATATAATATTGTCTCAAAATAATGTTAAATCATTGTTATATTAGAAATTTGTTGTATTTAATTAAAGTGCATTCAATTTTTTAAAACTGTTTAGAGCTTAACTTTAGTCTCATTAGAGTTTTTAGACTTTGTTTTAACGGATCACTGGTTCGGAGAATCGATTAAAGTTAAGAAAAATGCTCCACAGCTTGACTTTTGACATTCGAAAAGTAAATTTTGCCAAAATGTTGACTATTTTATCAAAAAGTAGATCTCGAAAATGGTTTTTTAAATGTTTAATTTGAATAATTTTTAACTCTCACACAAATTCTTTCAAATATTAAAACATTTTCTGAAATGGATGACTAATAATTTCTCCTTAACTACTATTTTAAAACTCAATTTCAATGAAAAAAGTTTGAGAAGTCTTGTTATAGAGTTAGAGTATATACGGAAAAAAATTAAGTTCAATAGAAGATAGCTTTGAGTTTTTCTACTGATAAAACAGATATCTATAAAACTTAAAATAAGTTTTTGAAAGAGTTATTAAACTCAAAATTATTACTTAAATCGCAATCAATTCAAGTTCATTAGTATTGGTATAGTTTGTGCCCATTCTCTATATCCCAAAGTTTGGCATAACTATTCTTTTTATTATGACATTTGAAGTCAATTAATTATATTCTGTTGATATTTAGGGTCAATATTTATATCATATAACGGTTCAAACAATAAGTTATAATCAAAACATTGTATACGAGGCATAAAAGTTTCCTTTTTTAGTATTTTTTATACTAATCGTTGAGAAGATATAATTTCAAAGTTGTGCACAAGTGTTACGTTTTGTCAAAAGTTTAGTCTCGATTTGAAAAATACAATACATTTGGTTTAAGTGATTGTTTTTGTCCTACATATGGATATAGGCGTCAATTGTGTTAATAAACTGTTTGCACACATTTATCACATCAATTCTTAACGCATCGATTCACTATATATTACGACAAGTTATTTAATAAATTACATTCAATACATTCAATATTTAATTAAATTTTAAGTTTATTTTAAGTTTTTTTTTCATTTATTAAATTTAAATTATTTTTAAAATGAAATTAAATGAATATTAAAAAGTTTATAAAAACAATAATAAATTATTAAATGTGAGGGAATTTAAAGCAAACGTAACTTTAATTTAATGTCAAAAATATATTTGAATGAAACTTAACTTTACCTCAACTTAATGGCAAACATAAACCAGAATTTGATCCCATTTTAAGCAAAAATAGCGTAAAATCGCTCAACATTTTGTACAAATTGCGTATATTTTTTTGATTTAAAGGCACTAAAAGACACTTTTTACATATCAATGAATTAAAAAATATTACATTTTTTGTCACTTTAATAAAAACTGTAACTAATCGTTAGTTGAATACGAAAAATATTAAAATATTTTTTCTCAAATAATTCAAATCAATGACGAAAGAAATTAAATTTAAAAAAGTAATAATAAATAAATAAGAATAAATATGAACTGAATATTAAATAAAAATAAATTTCTATATAATAATAGCTGAGTTATTGTACGTAACGATCACTTGATGACCATTTGTTTGGTCTCCTTTAGAGTCTCTCCTTTCCTGTATTCAAACAATTCCTACACTTTTGAACTACTTTTATGAAAAAGCGAATCCTTATGAATGTACTATAATTCAAAACCAGTCAGTCCGGGTTTTGACTTAAATAACTTTTACGCGTAACTATTTCAACAGATTTACACTAAAGTTAACTTCACTTTGGGTGAAGCATTTCTTTCTTTTGAGCTTTTCTTTAAGAAACGTTTTTTAAAAGTTTTTAAATTTAAAGTTTTTAAATCCCCTCAAAGTTCAGCTTTTAATGTCTTAGAAATGAAAAGCCTTTTAAATATTGATCTATGAATTGAATGATAGGTAACTCAAAACTTTAAATTAATAGTTCATAGATTTAATTAATAATCAATACGAGACTTATTTTTATAAACGTATTACAATTGACACGCATTTTGATTACATTTTCTTTTCAATTATTAAAAAATTATTTTGAGTTTTGTTGAAAAGTGTTATTACATAAAAATCATTATTAAATTATAACAATTTATTTACTTAAACAAAAGTTTGAAAACTTTTTTTACATCAATAACCCATAAATTAAATGAAACTCAATTGAGGTTTGGATTTGGAAAAGTTTTTGCGTTAAGTTTAGAGAATGTTTGACTTCAGAAACAGTTATGAATCTAAAGAACTGTTGAATAATTGATTTAAAAGGAATTTAATACTTAATCATTAGATTAATAGGTATTAAGCATTAGTTATGAGACGCAAATATAAGTAGATTATAATCTATTTTATTGTTATTTAATCTTTAATTAAATTATTTGAATCGAATGGCAGTTCAAACAATTCAGACAAAACTATTAATTTGAATAGCAATTCGTTATACGGAATACTTTCGATCAATTAAAGTATACATAATATTATGTTTCTATGAATTTCAATTTCAATCGCAATAAGTGTATAATTCTTTTATAGTACAGGGCTTTTTACAGCATTCCTCCACAATTCCTCTCCGATTTCTATTAAAATTATCACCACTCGAGTCTCCGTTTATTAGCGAAAGTGCTCTCTTTGGCTCAATTATATAGTCATTACTTCCAACTTCTCTTGTTTTGTATTCATCATCAGGTGTCATATCGTCCCAAAAAGTGCCAAAACCTAAATTTATAATTAAAGTTAGACTCAATAAAATAATAAAAGCAATTTGTTTGTACAATAAATACCATTATTGAGTGTGGTTTGTTTTGAGTCTGGATTTATACTATTTCTTTTTGATGGACTGAAATAGTTTCCATCGCATAATAGTCTTAGAACGTTAATAATATTATTACCGCAATATTTTCGAGCAGCGGATCGGGTTTTTATTATATGTTGATATTGTCTATTTGATATCAGATCAGTAGGACTTGCAGGAAGTGCTAAAGAGGTGCTCAATAGAGAAATTGTCAATATATATATCGATATAAAGGTGGCCAATAAAAAAGATGATGAAGTCCGATATGAGTGCATCTGTTTTAATAGATCAGTAATATTAATATATAAGTTAATTACGTCACATTTAATCATCTCATCTTAAGTAAGTCTACGGCTCAAGCGATTCTAGTGTTTAGTATAGCTGAACTAATTCTCTAATAAACGTATTATTTACGCAATAAATATAGATTTCTAATAATAAGTTGTGTTATAGACACTCTTTCTACAAATGTTTGGTTTATTAGGTATAGAAAGATTAGTCTCTGACGCAAAATGAAGTCTACAATTAGGAATAAATCTCAAGATAAATAAAGCGCGAATTCTTTAATAAGAAATAAAACAACCAAAGTCTCAGGCACTCCAACTTTTGTTTACCGAAGATTAACCTATAATTCATTTGATTTTTCGATCAGTGATAGATTTGTTAAAAATATCTTTGAGTAATTTCAAAAAGCCTCAAATTTTCTTTAGCACCAATTATTTAAATATTTGTTTATTGGTTTGCACTTTTTGTATGAAATAAAATAAGTTTAATTCAAACTAAGTTCGAAAGCAACAAACTTTCACCTTAAAATTCTAAAGGTATGGCAAAAAAACATATTTGTAATGCAATGTTTCCTGCAACAAATCATGTTGTGAGAGAAAGCATCACATATGCTTAAGTCAAGCTCAAAATAAGTCAAGTTTCACTTTTTAACAAAAAATTTGACGTTCAACTTAACAACTTTTAAGCTTAAATTGAATACCAAACCCTATTCAGAATCTGTTCTCTCGCTTATTTCATAGGACTCTAATTGCGAATTGAAACAAATTTTTGGCTAATTATTACTCCAATGATGAAACAATTCTAAAGACACTTATTTAGGCTAAACAATTAAAGAATTAAAACAAAAGCTTATCGATAATTCATTTCGATCACTTGAAAGTGTTTTGATACTCTCAAAAAAATCAATAAACAACAAAATTTCTTAATATATAACTTATCTATTTTATGATAAAAGCGCAAGATATGAAAACAATAAATATCAAATAAGTTGTTTATTAGCAATTTTGAAAAAATCTATTTATTTAAAAGGAGACATTTAGTACTCAAATCAATGTTGACTCGAAAAATAATATATTGGATTTGTTTGTGGTTAGAATTTAATAATTTGATGGCTTGTTTACAACTTGTGTATATTGTTTTGGTGAATGAACCTGTTATGAAACAAGAACAAGAGCAAAATATGATTTAATTCTGATATTTTGCTGCTCGCCTTCTCCTCCTCTACTCCTCCTTCTCTTTCTCTTTCCTTGGAGTGCGTGTTATTCTGAAAACATCATTTTCATGTCAATTCTGATTGAATGCCATTCTATTATGCAATTGAGTCAATCGAAAACGAAAAACAGACAAAAAACAAGAGACAGATGTTATACCAAAACTAATTTGAGAGACAATATGAGCCCATAAACGATAAGCATTAATCATTTTTTGCATTTCTTATATTTTCCAACAATTTTTATATTCGCAAACTCTTACAAATATTGAGTTTTATTTGCGAGAAATTTCAAATGTTCTTTCCATTTGTGAAAATATTGTTTTTATGAAAGTTATTTTCGCTTCAAAGGTTATTATGAATTAGTTATGATATTCAATTCTTTATTTTATTGAACTGAAGATGGATTGAGGAAAGTCTTTAGTTCTTTAATTTTGTGAGTTTGACAACTGTTACAAATTTAATTTCGAATAATTTTATATATTTATACTAAATTTAAATTGCTTGTAGAGTTTAATTTTTTCCGAGAGTTTTAACTATTGTGTCTCGATTGAAAGTTCTATTATTTTGTCATTTTTTTCTATTAACTTAAAGTTGATATACAGTATATGTTACGTAATATATTATACAGTTATTACATTTATATCAATGATTGATTTAAAGCCTCTCAAATAGAGATCATAGCAGCTAATTATGCGTCAAATATTCTTTAAATATCAATAAATGATTAAAAAGAATTTACTAAAAATTACAGTATTCGATATAATTTCATGAAAGTCTTTCGAGATTCGGATGCTTTCAATCGAGATCTAAAGTTTAAACTCTCGGACGAGATCCAACTCTCGAATGATCCTCCAATTCAAAAGGCTAAGGAAAGGATCGAATTTTCTATAACTAATCAACAATTTCTATAACTCGATAGATTATTTTTTTCTATTCCTTTCAAGAATAAAATTACATTAAAAACACAAAAGTCAATAAACGTTTTCAAACTATTTTCTCTTTATTTTTTGCAAAACACATTCAATTTTTTTGCTAATAGTTATAAAAATGTCGACTTAACTCATCACATCTTTTTATTAAAATAATTGATATTAATATCTATACATATAATTTAAATTCAAAATGAGAAATAGAGACTTTTTCTCGAAAATATTTTTCCAAATAATATAATTCTATTGTAAATAAACTTTAAAGTCATCCTTAATATAATATTTGAACATTCTCTACACGTGTTACGGGTTTAATTCCCGTTGAGGTAATAGTTGAGTGGTTAATAATTGTGAGCGCATACCTGTACGGTTACACCACACAAACTTACCTGATATTTTAGCCTAATTACTTAAAGTTAGTTTGTATGGTGTAACCGCGCGCGGCAACAATTTTCCACATTGTTATAAAGTAGTTCTAACTTGAATCATTTTGATTGAAAACATGTAAGAAGTCAATATTTCTATTTTGATGATATTAGTTCAAGATTAATCTTCGAGTTGATTACTAAAGCAGTTGCAATACTTTTTAGCTCATGCATGAAATTCAGTGGAATAACTTTCGAGTTTTCAGATGAATTCTATTATAAATTCTAAGTTAAGATTTTAATTTATTTCAAATAAGATCACTCATCCAAATAAGGTATTCAGAAATGAATACATAATCAAATATAGTTAAAAAAAAGATAATTTATTCGTTTAAGAAATACATATTTTCTGCAACAATGCAGAAAACTTTTAGATAAAATGAGAAATTAAAGAATTCAATTTCTTGAAGCTATAAAATTATTTATATATAAAGTATTAGACCGTTATCATAGAGAAAATCGAAATTATATGAAACAAAGTTTCAATCTATTGATGATAAGAATCTAAATTATAAATTAGTATTCGAAAAGGGGATAAAAAGTAAATTAAAATTTATAAAAAATTCATGAGACATACCATCAATGATTAAATATCACACTCTTGAGATCACAAGTATGAGAATTTTTCCAAAGGCAATTGACTTAAACTGTTCTATAGAATGATTGAGTTTAAATAGTTTCCATCCGAAGTGAAATGACAAGTGGAAGAGATATGAACTTTAATATTTGGAGACTTGCACTTATATAATGGTATATATCCCTCTATATCCCTGCGAAATAATCATTTTAACGTTACTATAATGTGTTGAGAGTGTGCGCCTGTGGCCCCCGCAAGTTTGGCCTACTGTATCGCGTTCTACTTCGAAAGTGTCTATTGGATAAAACTACACCAGCCGCTGCTTTTTTTCTACTAACTATGTTTTCACTACTTTTCCTCTCTAACAATACAATTTCAAAATTTAATGCAATTATACAATATAGATATTTCTATTATTGCTATCAAAACGTGGGATTTTTAATCAAAACCAGATTTTATTTTGTTTGATTAGAAGTTTGAAATAAGTAGCTATTTCTCAACATTCTTGTTCTTAAAGTTTCAATCATTAGAAGATTACGTGAAATGTTTGCTTTAGCTTTTATGTTGTTTTCTCCGATTTCACAATAACATTTTCATTCAATCTTTGTATTAAATCAATTTGTCTATAACAATTTTTTGGGGGGTTTGGAAATCAATTGTTTTTAACAATTGTAATCTTAAAACTCAAGTCTAATGCACTGAACTCAAGATTTAAGTGAAGATTTGTTCCGAGATGTCTCATAAGTTGTTTATTTACTTTATTAATTATAGTTCAATTGTTGAATTATTGAATTAATGTAGCATTAGATAAACAACTAATAACTAAATAATCTGATAACAAACACTAGTGAGGAAGTAAATAGAAAGTGAAAATCGCTTTGAGGCAAATTACGAAACAAACATTCGCTAATGCACTGATATGTGCATAAAAACAATCTTAATTTTATCGAAAAAAAATTTCTCTTTTTTTCACTAATCAATTCAAGTAATTAAGGAATTGTTTATTGGATAGGAAAGTAGTTTTTGAATGATATTTAACTGAGAAATGAATCCCATGGCAACAAAACTCTCAAAGAAAAGTTGTTTTGTTTCTCTTTTTATTTCGAAAGCAAGGCTAATATTAGGAAATTTCGGCACATCTCTATTTTGTTGAGCTGGAGGCGCCCAAAATTTATCATGAAAGTCAAATTAATGTCTGTTGTTGTCTAAGATTTGATAAAAACATCAAACCTAACCTGCGTATGACCTATAGTTACTTAAGAGTCCGTACGCATTAACTAATGCTAACTTACGCACAAATAACATTTACAACTATTTGAGAATTTTGTTTTTTGCATTTTACTATTCAATAATTGCATATTAAATTGTTTGTTCCCACAGACCCACTAACCTCAAGGTTATAAATGCACTTATAATCTTCTCAATACCTATGTGTCCGATATTTATAGCTTAGATACTATTTTGTTTTTACTACTTAAAGGATTATTTAAATTGTTACTCAATCTTTACCAGAGATTCTGATTTTGTTTTCATGCTTTAAATGAATATGTTTTTCACATTCTAATCAAAATTAACGAATAAAAGTTTTAGCCCTGATCTAAATTCATATATGAAACTCACAAGTCTGTCATTCAATCTTAATTCACGCGTTTGATATCAATGTTAACATTCATGTATTACATAATATGCTTTGCAAAGTTTACTTTGTTTAAAAAAAATATGACATAATTCGAAGCGATGTCTGCCATTTGAATAAATTTGCATTAATTCAATTTACTTTTACTTTTTTCGTAACTTTCTACATTAACAAAATCGATCAAATTTTGAAAATAATTCGACTAAGTTAGCTTTTCATGTATTTTCATATTTATTATTATGAATTTTAGCTCAACATTAGACGACAGTTGAGTTGCTACAACAAAAATGAAAAATCATAATCTCGAATAGTAATTACTGTAAGAGTTAAAAAACAGTATTTTTTTATCAATTAATGAGTTTTCATTTTATTCTATTTATATATTCCATTGATTTCATTAATTTTTGAATTCGTTGAATTAATTCAAAATTTGAAATAAAATTAAATTTGAGGTGAAAATCTTCAAAAATCAATTTAATTTCTTGAATTTTATAACATATAATAATTTACAAATTATGAAAACACTGGAATGAATATTATATACAAAATTTAATTCTAGTTATTTTTATTAATACTGTCCTATAATTCTGTATATTCAGAGACTACTTCGGAATTGAACCCTTGATTAGAAAATGCCTCGTTTTTGCTTTCATCTAATATATCATTGTTATTAATAGAAGATTCCTTATCCTTATCCTCTTCTTCTTCATTTTTATCATCCGTTATATCTATAATTGTTTTATTGTTCTTTATTAATTCATAAAATTTTAATTATATTTAATATCATTAAAAAAACATTTGGGTCTTATATCTAAAATGCAGACTTTGGTATAACAAATAGTGAAACTTAATATTAATAATAAGGTTTTGATCTCTTAATAAGCTTTTATCGTTAAATAATGAAGAATTATAAAAACTCATCGCAGCCTTTATTTCAAGGGCTATCAACTAAATTATGGCCAACCCTTGAAATCATAAGTGATTACTATTTGTTAAGATAAATATTGTGGCTTTACTTAAGGTCAAAATTAAATTTAATTATTGGCAAATAAAGAAATAGCTCAAATGTAACATTCGTTTTGCACAATAAACTATTCCCTACACTGGTATTCTTTGTTCAGAACTTCACAAACAGGCGACTGACAATAGACAACAAGATATACTCTGTTGAGTCTTTTAAAAATGAAAGCAAAGAAAGCAAATTCTTTTTTGTTACAACTGGGAGAAAGCTTTAATTCTGTGTAAAATGTTTTTTTCTATCATTTACCTTCAGTTTTAATCCTAGAATCTTCTGAACCGTCGTTTGAGTTTTCTTTTTTAATTTTATCAATTAAATGGTTAACACACTCGTAGATATAAATATATTGATCCTTAAAAAACAAAATAATCAGATTAATCACTCGAGACTTGATTTAAAAATAAAAATAAAAATAAAAAATTTGAAGCCTAAGGCTCTGTTAGCCCACAGAGTTGTAAACAAGAATAAAGTGTAGAATTCTATAATAAGTATTGAGAAATGAGTAACGTTTAAGATATTATTGAGTAGGTTTAAGGCTGTGAGCTTTGAGTGTAAATGACACTTTCGACCAACGCTATTAAATATTGGCTGAAAATGTTTTCGCAAACAACTCACTTGGACTCATTGATTGCGGTCTATAGAAGTTTCAAGTATTTTACTAAATAAAGTTTGGTCTCATTTTAGAAAAAAACGTTTATGTTTTATAACTCAAATATTTCAGTTACATAATAAACATTTACTTACGAGCTATCTATCAGTAAATAAAAGTTTGTGAACTTCATATTAACAGATTATAAATTTTAATTTGTTGATAAAACTATGAAATATCTCAATAATAATAATATAGAAATATTTATTTGTTTTCTCAGTAGATTATTTTAAGAGTAATTTACTATTACTACTATCTCTATTGCAATTTTGAACCAAACTTTTTTGATGAGCTCACATATAATATAATTTCTAAAACTATAAGTTATTAATTATGAAATACGTATTTCGTATAACTTATAATATATTAACGATTATTATCAAGAAGATAAAAATCTATTAATATATCAGAAGTCATAATGCGAGAGATTCTTCAACTTTGTAAAGACTTACCTCAGTTTGAACCATATTTGGTCTATTTTTTCTCATGTCATAAACAGTACCAAATATATCGATAAAAATATCTGACTGAGAAGACTGGTCACTATTGAGCCCAATCTGAGACAGCTTTTGCCAGATTCTATCCACGCAAATGAATGTTCCGCTTCGGCCCACACCAGCGCTTTATAAAATATATGGAATAAGTTTAGCCTCAGATTTTGAATTAACTGAAAGTTTGTTACTGTTAAATACTTCTTATTCTTGTGAAATTCTTAGAGAACCCACGTATATCAGAATATTGTAGATTAACATTTCATTTCTTACACGAGGGAGTTATAAATACTTCTCTAAAAAGAACTTTCGACACTTCTATAATCTATAACTTTGGTATTAATCATAAATCCCAAAACTTACAATTTATCGTTTAACTCGAAAGTTAGTTTCTGTTTCGCTCTAATAGCGTTCTAAATGATTAATGAAAATAAATGTTTTAAACTGCAGACTATTTCTAAACAATCAAAGGAAGTTTTTGTAAAATAAACCTATATAACAATTACTTGAGTCGTTATATAATTTTTTTACTATTTAAAAGATAATACTCTCAATATATTTTTGATTATCAGAGCATTATTCACAGTCTTGAAGTTAAGATTTGAAATTTTAATGAGACTGCGTCTAAAAATACGAATTAACTTTAAAAATTAGAAGTATAGCAAAATTATTGGAGCCCTTCTTTTATACAAAATTTGAACTTTTTTTAATATTCAATTTCTCACCTGCAATGAACAACAATAGGGGATTTTGAATTACTCTGTTCCGTGCAATCGTCATTTGAAATAGTTTTTAAGTGTTTACGAATAACTTCTATCAGATGGATGAGTGACAATGGGTTTTGAGGACAACCAAAATCAGGCCATTGACTAAAATGGAATTGAGTCACCGAATGAATTGAATTATCCTAAAGGATTCAAATCAATTTACATTTCAATCATTAGTTTCAATTTAAAAATTAAAATTCAATCTCACTTTAATTAGTTTAAGATCTCTAATAATGAAATCATTTTCATTTCTCTCATCGCTTAACTCTACCGCTATGTCATCAAACAATAAGGTTGGAGTTTTTGAATCTTTAGAATCTTCCAAATCATCACTACTGGGCCAATACTTTTCACATTTTTGCTGTAAATGAGTTTAACATTATCTGGAAATTAGATTGTTTTCAAAAATGTTGCATTGAAATACCCGTCCTTTTTCGATGCATTGCGTTAACATAACTATTATTCGTACATTATGCTCAATAATCATCCGAAAAAAATCATTAACTGTAGATCTAAGAGGTCCCTGACATGCGATAAATTCTTTTTCAAAATTGTGGCCCTATAAGTCATCAATTATACAATCATTTGTGTTCAAATAATTATTTTTCCAGTGAAGTTCAACGAAAAAGTTGATTGTTTTACGAATATTCAAAAATGCATTAAATCAAATTTTAATAGTAAATGAATTCTCAGTTCAACAAAAATTTTCAGTTCAAAACTATGTAAAAACTTTTCAAGTGCGATAATTTAATGAGCAATTATGTATTTGATTCTCAATAACAATTAATACATTATTGACAATAATTCATGAAAATATATCTCATTTGATCGCATTATATCGAGAATTAAAACAATTGGATCAAAAAAGATTGAAATGAAAATCATTTAAATAGTTAGCTCAATATACAGGTACTGTAGGTCTGGCTATAAAATATATAAGACTTAAAATAGTTTTTGAAGCCTTCACAACACAACTGAGTGTTTATATTAAGCTATGATACAAATAGGAAATTGTGATTTCCTCAATCGTCAAGAGATTTGATGACAATAATTTACAAATTCAACATTAATAATATGTTATTGTAAGTCTATTAATATGTTATGAATACACATTTGATATTTCCTTGACTTACAATCTGATAAATCAAATAAGTTTTATCATTATTCCAATAATTATGCAAATAGACAATGAGAGCAACTTTTCATGAGGAGATTTTTATTAAGTTTTACGTAAAGCTTCATCGAAGCAAATGTTTAATGAATTGAATTAATAGAAATGTTTTGAAATGCATTTGTATATTTGAACCTCAATTTAATGTTAATTCAATTTATTTTATTTGCAAACATTTAGTTAAGACATAAAAGCCTAAATGAATTAATGATTTCGATTAATTAATCTAAAAGTCAAATACTGTGAATTACTGTGTTGTTAGATTTGAACTAAGCATCACTTGTCTTAAACATATTGAACCATATGTTTAAATTCATATTTGATCAAAATTTTTCCAGAATTTTAAAATAAAAGAAAACTATTCAAGGTTTAAAAATACAAATTATGTTTATTTAAAAAACACTGGTTTTATCCAAAAATTTATTCCTTAAGGGCCTTCTATTTGATTTTTACTTTGAAATTAATGTTTTTAACTTGAAAAATAAACTTGACTTTCTTAGTTCAATATTTAATTGAAGATTTAAGTTTCTATGATATTAATTTCAAAATAATAATAATAATCATCATAAGCCTTGAAAACGACAAATCATTGAACTTCACTGAATTAATGAATTAATTTAAATTCTATGAAAACTTACTGGAATGAAATTGGCATTGATATAGTCTGTACCTAATTCATCGTTCCTTAGTTTAAGCGGAACTATCGAATGATCGTCTGTAAAAATTTCAATATAGAAATGCTTCGATTATTTATGAATTAGTTTAAAATTTTGAGAATTTTATTAGTATTGTTAGATCTTTTGAGTTCAAATAAATAAAGATTTCAAATAAATTCAACGTTAAAACGATTATATTTGACAGTTGTTTTGCTTTTTTAGCCCTGAATGTGGACTAATATTTTATTTTAAATTTTTCTTTGTTTAACTTGAAATGAAATAATACTATAAGTAATTGAAAAGTAAAACTCGGAATGAAAATAATGGTCAAAATAATGAGAAAATTAGGCAAAGTTTCAATACTCACAGGGAAGTATATTTACGAATCGATTTTTAGGTTTATTAATTGATATTTGAGATAATTTTGCGGATTTCTTTTGAGAGGAGAAAGTTTTCAATTCTTCGAATTCTTCAGCGAGTTTTAAACTAGAATCAGCTCTTTTTAACAGATAATACTCATTAAATTGACTCAAAAGTATGGGTTTCGACTTAGGTACGTCTTTGGTTTGTATTTCATCCATATTAATCTCAGTACTATTTGCATCATTTATCATTTTATCAATTGGTTTCCTTGAGCTACTTCTTGATAATGGGATCTGTTTGAGTTTTTTAACACCCAGACTATATCAAATACAACGATAATTAATTTGAAAAATAGCAATCAATTCATAAATAAATTTTAAAATTGAATTAATATGAGTCTCACTTTCCCATAATAGGGCTCTTACCAGGTTTTCTTCTTCTTAGTGTAAAAAATTGCAATAGAAAATGCAACACATATCACAAGAGGAATAACAATGGCTAAAATAATAATTATCACCTTCTTGTCACTCCCAGAATGATCAGAGTTAATAAAATAAAATGAGGTGCAATTCATATAATTGTTATCTTTGCAACCATGCCAACCAATTACATAGTTTAAATGTTTATCATTTTTTAATTTGCATTCATTACTAGTCAAATTTGAGCATTTGTTATCATTATTTTCACTTAAACTATCTTCACATATTTTTGGGATACTATTCGTCGAATCATTGCACTCACTATCACTATCATTCAAATACAAACAAATTTTTAAATTTGAAGTATTTTCAGACTTTAAATATACGACAACATAATCTTCTTTTATATAAGACACATTATCAAAGCTAATGTTACAGTTGTCACTTGTTGGAGACATGGCTTTCATATTCAAATTATTTACCATTGATCTAATCATTTCCGTCAAATGTTCTATTGTTGTTTCGGTAGTTGTTTTTGTAGTCTCGGTAATTATCAGACCCGTATTTGAATCTTCTGTTTGTTCTGTAAACACATTTGTCATTTGAGATTCAATCTCATTAGTATTTGTTTTTAAAGTCGAGTCATTAAATGTTTGTTTGTTAACAATTTTAGGAAATGCTTCTGCGGTAAAATCACTGTTTATATCTGTAGGTATATTCGGAAGACTCTTCTGTATATTCGGCTCTTTGTATAAAGGATTGTCATCAACTGTAAAATTATTTCTTAAACTTGTGTTTTGTTCAAAAAAGTTTTCGTTCAATTCATTTATAAATGTTAAATTAGAAAAATGATCGCTTTTATATTTATTATAACTTATCAACGAATTATTATTTCTTTGGTTATAACTTATGTAATCACTTATTGGTGTGGAATTATTTGATTCAACTTCATCATTATGTTCAATATGCACATCAATTTTAGGTTCATTTATGTTCAAAGATGCAGTTCTTGAAATATTAGTCACTAATGAAGAATAATAATCCATTTTTTCTGCCGAATTCGATTCGTATTTTTGTTCCATTGCGGACATATTGACGGATGTGTTTTCCTAAAAGAAAGAATAAGCAAATAAAGTGCAATTCTCTTTGATTTTGTTCATATATTAATGAGTTTTCGAATGGTTGGTTCATTTCTTTTGAGTACTAAAAAATTAATTTTATTGTATATTAAACTAGAGTTTTTTTCCTTAAATAACAGATTTTGAAACTAATTATTATTTATTCTAGATTATTTTGGAATCAAACAAATTTTGTGAATAGTTCCTAATATCAAAAGTAGATCTCTTGTGTTAATGCATCAGAAAGAATGAGAAGTGAATTAAATAAACTATTTAGACTTTTTGAGTTAAGACAAGTGACTTACTTGAGTTGAGTATGTCTTCATTGCACATAAAAAGAATACCGCTATTAGAGTGCAATCAAAATTATTTCCTAATTTACTTTTGAACATCACTATTGCTTGCCTTTTGAAATAAAGATTAATAATTCAATTGTTTGAACAAAATTTGGAAAACAAATTTAAGTTTATATTAAATTTTTATTAGATTAAAAGAGTAGAGACCATGAATTTTGCCAGAAAATCATTGCGTCAAAATACACGTTAAGTCATAAAACAATATATACCTATCGTAATAAAAATAATTGATATCTATTATCAGTACTTATCAGAGCTAAGATACCAGATATTCTCAATTTAAGCATTTGATACCAGCAATTGCAACGTAATTACTATAAAAAATTGTTAATAAATATGTTCCACTCTTTTTGCAGCTTCTAAATAAAGTTTCACTGTTTCATAACTTTAGGAAAAGAATAATTTGATTATTGGCTTTAGCTTATAATGAGCCTGAGTGTTGTCGCTTTTCTTAAGAGTTCAATTTACGATAAGACACTCCAAAGGAAATAGTTATACATTAGTTCATTAACACATTTCCTTAATTTTGTTCATACAAATTGTGCTATCAATACTTTGGGTTTCCAAATGAAAGTCTAATTTATTTCATTTCGAAACTTAATCTAAATTTGAAACAAATATTTTAACTATAAAAAACAACAATATTTAATGCAAAGTTTTTATTTTTGTATTAAATCAACGCAAACTTTTTGTTTTTATCAATCGAATATAAGCTTTTCAGTATTCATGTTATGCTTTTTTGATTCATATCTTCAATCATTATTAAAATAATTTGAATTATGACTTTAAATGCAATACTCAAATGACTTATTATGCGTTCAAATTAAGTCAAAAATAATAGAAATATTATTGAAAGAAAATGATTTATAACTTAACAAAAATATTGATTTGTTTAAATAATTATTAAAACTAATTTTCAGTAAAATTGAACGCTAAGTATTTTAAATAAAATCTATAATACTGTGATT
Source organism: Malaconothrus monodactylus (assembly GCA_034697245.1). Taxonomy (NCBI): domain Eukaryota; kingdom Metazoa; phylum Arthropoda; class Arachnida; order Sarcoptiformes; family Malaconothridae; genus Malaconothrus; species Malaconothrus monodactylus. The sequence goes on along the minus strand of JAQIWZ010000306.1, from coordinate 2,021 downwards.
CTTATGAGACTTTTGCCTACATTTAAATATTAAATACATAACAGCTTTAAATTCAAAAATTAACTACATTTTTTGAATCTTCCCTTTGAGACAATAGTTATCTTTCAATCTTTTAAACATTGTAATGAAAATGAATTGAATCACAACAACAACAACAACAAGATAAGTGTTCTGTAAATCAAAATGCAATATTATTTCTGATTATTAGAAGTCAATTATATAATAATAAACTGAAGCCCTGAATACTGAAAAGCCTTAATATAAGGAAATCAAATGATTAATATCTAGTGAATTAAGTTATAATGACAAATATATAATATAGAAATCAAAAACAAAACTATACCATTTTTAAAACAGTTAACATATAGAATATAATACATCAAAAGTGAATTACTAATAAAATAACGCTCAAGACATGACAGGCGTATATATTGTTGCACTCAAACTATAACAATAAAGACTTTGATAATGGCATATATATAATATATATAATATATATTTATAATCAATGATATAGTAATTTAACCGATAAATTCTATCTCACACATAAACTACTCTAATGTTTAAACATTATCTCTCGTATTATTAGCACTCATTCATCATTTTTTTTGGTTTTCATCAAATCATAAGAACAATAATTCAAAACAAACGAAAAATAATAATAAAATTAATGCAAAGCCTTAATTATAACTACTTTTGCATTTGAAACATAATTAGACGAAAATTGATAGCTTTAGCGGCCAATAATTTGTTGCATTCGTTAGAGTCGTGCAATGAGATTATTGAAAACGGACTTTCAGTACTCGATTCATTGAATTCGTGTTTATAAAGGCGAGGATAAATCTTCATATCTCCAAACGGACCCTAAATATAACACAATTATTATTAAATACTAAATTATATTGTTTGAGAAAATGTTAAAATCATTTCTATTACTTTAAGAATGAGATGATGAATAGCCATCGGAGCCGTCAGTTTGCTTTTAAGAACAATCTGATAACTTAGTTGTCGATCACATGATTGCGTGGGATCTCTTTGATCGTCATTAACTCTGGCCTTTACCACCCATTGTGTATTAAATGCTGTAAACCTTGAAGTTTCATAATATAGTTTATGAATGTATTCATCTGTTCGATAGGGTTTGAATTGCAAATCATTGAATGTTATTTTTTCGAACGAAAGCAAATCGAATATAGAGTCGTATAACTTCTTCTCTTCATTCGCCTCTTTGTCTAAAGTCAGCAAAACGTTCAAAACTTCGCGACCACTTTTCTCGGGATGCAAACAGGTTTCTGCGTGAGAGCCTTCACAACCATTTAATAAATATTTTAATTTAAATGACATTGAATTCCATATAAATAATTTCAAGATTTCAAATACTTATACAGTATTAGCAGATTTTCATGAGATAAATAAATGTTTTATCAAAAAAAAAAAATAAAAAAAAAATAAACGAATAAATAAATAAATACCTGATTCATGAAAGGGTCCACTCCAGGGACAGCCAATTCTAGCGAAACTGCATCTCACGATTCTTTCGTCACAATATTCTTCTTGATGTTTATCGAGTAGAGCTCGAGGCAGTTCTTGATTACAGAATCTGCAAAGTCCGGGCAGTTCGCAAACCGCTTTCTCGACGGCCAAATTTCTAGAACACGAATCTCTAGATATAATACATCTACAGTTGGGACAAGTGCTGGTCTCATCCCTGAGTCGTGCGTCAGCCAACAAATGGGTGAAACATCCCGCACACATCAAATGACCGTTTGTACACTTTAAACAATCATTAAAAATAATTATTAATTCAATTTAAATGCTTTCTAATTCTTATAAATCAACTCAATCGACATTTTTTTTATTTTTAAGTCAAATGCAATTGTTTGGGAAATGATTGAGATTAAAAGAAATATATTTAAACAATTTGACAATTATTTGGTCCAGATTTAAGTGGCGAAGAAGTCGTTTATTTAAAACCAATTAATTGATAATCGATTGCAATTAATGATAAACTCATATTTCAA
>JAQIWZ010000305.1:0-21999 GCA_034697245.1 Malaconothrus monodactylus | reverse complement strand
GTTCTTTTGATTAAAACTTTGATAATATTTAATTATGAGAAAAGGAAAGAAAATTAGAATTTTTTCTATATTAATACCGTATTTGATAAATAGTTTCTAAATGAACGTTTTTTTCTGTACTTAATCTCATTCCAAGTGAAAGATTTTCGTCATTTACATAATTTGATATTTTGGAGCATATTATGAAACTTCAAATTAAGAACTTTTGAATTGAATTTTAATTCTTTATTCAATAAAATAAAAAACAATTTAATTTCTTAGCCTAAGCTTTATATCATTAAGTCTTCAATTTTTAATAAATTATATGACGTATAGAAAATAATATATGCGTTGATAATTATTGTTAATTGAATTGTTAAACGTGTTATTTTATTACAAAATTTGTGAAAATAGATCTTTATTTGGAAGCTTTTTCCACTTCAGCAGAAGTTATGGTCAGGAAATTATATTTAATTGTAATTTATAAATGTTTGAATAGTTTAAAGAGTTAATCAGAGCCGTAGCCAAGATTTTGGTGGGACTAACAAATATTTTTGAAGAGAAAAATTCAATAAAGATGATGTCACAATACAATTGTGTACTTAATTCAATAGACATTATATATTTCAAGAAGATTGAGAACTAAAATACTCTTTCACTGTCTAAATATGTGCTCAAAATATTTGGTAGGGCTCACTTCGGATGAAGACCAAAGCCCTTCCAAATAAACATTTATTTTCATTAATTTTATAATAAAATCTTTTTCTCTACTGTAATTCTAAAGAGTTTAAGATTTCTTTAAAAAAAATTTACAATAACTTTATGTCATAAACCTATTTAAAAATAAACTTTAATATAAACTAAACAAAAACTTTATATAAACTTAGAAATCGATTTCAGAGATCATCAAATGTCGAAAGATATTGCGTAAAAATTGCTTAAAAACAATAAAACTTTATCAATAGATAAGGCTTTAAATACTTTGAAAGAAAGAAAGACTTAAAATCCAATCAAAAATTTGTTAAACATTTGAGTTATTTTTGTAATGATTTTATAGATAAACAGTTAATATAAGAAATATTTGATAAAAAAAATAATTTTCTTAAGAATTTGATTACTTTAATGGTAATGTTAAAAGTATTGGTTCAATCACTTGTAAGTTAAGTGAAGGTAAAATTCAAAGTATTTAATATCGATTATAGTTCACAAACATCGAGACTATCGAACAATCGATAGTTAATGTAATTTATTTTTCTCTCATCTGATGTTTTGGTGAGAAATAAAGTGACACTTTGTATATGTGTTGGCATTTAATCTATAATTAAATAATAAATTATAAGTTATAATGAGTCTCAGTATATAAATGAAACAAAAAATTGATTAAAATTTCGCCTTAAATAGAAAATGTGATTGTGATAAGTGTTGACTCAATTAATAATTTGATATTAATGTCAGGCAGTAGTAGTAAAGCTCCTTATTATTACGGAGAACTCAAGAAAGATAACCATCCCATCAATAATACCACCATCAATACCACCATCAATAACACCATCAACAACACCGTCAACAACACCGTCAACAATAACGATACGCAACAATCATTGACTCAAACTATTAATGACTCAATTGCTGTGAATGCGGTCCCTGAAGACTGTCCCTCCTCTTGCTCTTCATTATCATTATCTCGACCTTCGAGTAGTAATTTGATGTCTTCTTCGCAATCACACTATGGAATGGCAAATGTCAGCGCTTCTAATAATTCAAATAATAATAGTAATAGTAATGCAATCGCCTCTTTTGCTAATCCATTGCTCACTATAGAAGCGGACACAAGACATGGCTCTGAAAGTCTTCCGCGAACTTTTCAATCACAAAAAAAGCCAAATTTATTCCAGAAATCAAATCAAAAACAAGGTATATATCAGAGATCGCTCTCATTGTTCGCCAATGGCGTGAGTCCTCTATTAAGAAAGAAAAAGTCCAATAAGAGTAATAACAACTCAACACTTGTTAATAATGTGACCGATTCAGAGGGTTTAGTTGTGTCGTCTTCTCTATCAAGTTTAGCGCGTCGTCGGAGAAAATCAGAACCAATAATGTTTAGTTACGATTCAATAACTAATGAAATATCACGACTACAACAAAGACAGGAACAAATACTTGAGAATTTGAATCTAGATTTTGAGACTATGTTAATGAATGACGCGAACGCAGCACTTCTTAGTGGCTCTTCTAATAGTAATAACGGATCGTCTCTACACAACGTTTCCCCTAATTCTAATGGCAATAATAATGGCGATTATGGCCGAGCAATACAACCACAATCGCAATATAATAAGGAACCGTTTTATATGCTTTACGAAGAATCAAATCGAAGCAATAGAGCAGAAGATAATATATACGAAGAAATAGATTTCTTGACCTTATCGTCATTGAGAGCACAATATGCGGATACTCTCAGTTTACAAAGTTATAAAAAGAAAGGAAGCAAACGATCTCTGGCCTCATCCAGTTTTACGCGTTGGTTCTCCACCAGAAAGAAGAACTCTCCCACTTCTTTCAACAGTGAAGATGAAAATCCTTACATTGATATCAAGATTTCTAAGAAACAAAGGCCTCCCATCTGTTTGCCTGAAATTCCTCCGCAGGGGTTGACTCAAGAACAGCTAAAAAGACGATACATTATTGGATCGATTGTCGATTCAGAAAACTCTTATATTAATTCTCTTCAACGTATTATTTCTCATTATAAGAAGCCATTAGAAGACGCAAATCCTAGTGTTTTGAGTCAAAACAAAATTAATGTAATATTCTATCGTTTGGAACAAATACTCCAATGCCATACCATCTTTGGTATTGCTTTAAGTCAATGCGTTAGAGAATGGGATGAAAAGGAACGCATCGGCGATGTATTTATCGCATCATTTTCCAAATCAATGGTTCTCGACATTTATTCTGATTTTATAAATAATTTCACGAATGCGATGGAAACCGCAAGAAAGGCATCTAAATCGAAATCATCGTTCGCTCAGTTCTTACACGACAAATCACTTTCTAGTCCCGACAGATTAAGCTTTTTTGGTCTAATGGTTAAACCCGTGCAAAGATTCCCGCAATTCATCCTTTTGTTGAGTGATTTGTTAAAACACACTCCAGCAGAACATCCCGACAGAATGTCTCTTCAGTTAGCGCTCACGCAACTCGAATCATTGGCTGATCGACTCAATGAACGCAAACGAGACGCTGAAAGACATTTCGCTGTCAAACAACTACTTAAAGACTATTTAAGTAATTCGACCACAAATTCATCGCATCGTTTTCTATTACGTCAGGACGACGTCTATCAGCTTGATTTGGACGCCAGTACGGGTTTGGTTATGAAAACCAGATGTCGTAAAATGTATTTATTGAATGATATGTTGGTCTGTGTCAGCGTTCCCGCCAATCGACTAAAGTTCGCTGTCTCTCTTCAAGACGTCGATGCTATCGATGACGTGACGCCCGCCACTAATAATCTCATTGCGAATTCCATGTTGAGAACCAAAGGTTAATATTTTTGATGATCTTTCAGAATGTAATTTAAATACTTTTATTCAAAATTATTTATTTGATTTCAAAACAGATGCCACGTCTGCCTCTTCTCCAAAACACTGTACAGTTGAACGAATGTATTGTGATTTAAATAATTTGATACATGATTTGGAGTTAATGAGTCGGGTTTCCAATTTGGTGTCATCTTTGCGCTATCAATACAACGGTCTATCTGTCGAATTAACCGAACAAATAAGTGCTGAGATTAGAGAAGAAATTCGCAGAAAAGACGCACAAATAACTCTAATAGATCGCAGTTGTTTACAGCTTAGAATCCGATCAAAGAATTACAAAGATATAATTTGCATACAAATGAGTGATCCGGACGTGAAGCGCGATTGGCTCATAGATGTGCGATTAGCAAAATTAGCTCTCGATCGCGCCAACAATCCTGCCTGGGATATAGTGAGCGAAAGTATATCCGCCTCAAGCAATAACATCAATTCTGTTGTTCATCAACGCGTCCCTCTATTTGTTAAGTCGCTTCCAATTTTTGCGACAACCGATCGCTCGCTACTGACTTGTGCTCTGCATTACAAACTATATCGTGGAGACGGTCTTTCTCTAGAGAGCGAATCGGGTGTTCTTTGGATATGCAATGTTAATGAGAGCGGATCACAATTGGGTGCTTTGTCTACAACTGGTGCTGATATAAGTCTTATACATTCGTACGAATTATGTGATTCTCACGTCACTTGTATTGAATCCGTTGGTTCCTATTCTGTTTGGATTGGTTTACGTCAGGGAAGAATTATAGTAATAGATGCCAGTTCTCCGGGCGAATGGCAACAATTCGCTGCTTTGGATGTTTCGAGTCAAGTGACTTGTATTAAACATTTTGGCCAATATGTATACGTAGGCTTAATAACAGGCGTTGTGGCGCTCTTTAATGCCACTCATTATGAAGAGCCCATTATTATAACTCTGAGTCAATGTCCAGTTACATGTCTTTTACCTATAAATGACGAAGTGTTTGCCTGTTCGAGCCATAAAATCTGGATTATTAACGGCACTCAAATGGAGCGCAGCTATTCTTTACAACCCAATTGTGCCGAAGATCAAGATATTACTCAAAGTATTGACGATGACATTAAACCTAATCTTCTGGCGCATTGCGGTATAGGTTTGTGGGTCAGTCTTATTGATTCATCGATTATCAAACTATTTCATACCGAAACCTTTAAGCATTTACAAGACTTAAATGTCGCCTCAAATGTAAAGAGAATTTTGAATGAGGGAACAGATATCAAAATAACAGTCACATCAATGTTGGCTACAAGAGGACTACTTTGGGTCGGGACTAATGTTGGAGTGATTGTAACGCTAACATTACCGCGACTACAAGGAGTGCCCCTCATATCCGGCTGTCTCAATGTCGCACTTCATCGACATATTGGTCCCGTAACTATTCTTCTGAGTCTAACTCCAGGCGCCGAAAGTCCAAATTTACCTCAAAATCTTCAATGCGCTGCTAATAAAACCGACAGAGATGTTGTTGATTCCAAGAACGAAGACGTCGAGTCTATTTACGGTCTATACTCTGATTTGTTGAATGTCGGCGAATATGTGGGCGTTCGGCGACCCTCTCATAACATCACAACCACTAAAATGGCGTGGGATTTGTCTAATATGAATATATCGGATGACTCCACATCAGAGAGTGCTTCGAGTAGTGCCATATATCACGACGGGTCACAACAAAGACAACTACAGATTCAACACAACTCTATTTTGACGGCAACAGCTCAAGAAGAGACTAATGCTATAAATAAAGGTCAACAAAATCACATCTATGAAAGTGGCAACGGTTTAAACGGAAGGAGTGCGTCAACCAATCGATTAGCTAATAATATCTACGATTGCACTAAACCTCAAGCGTCTAATGCAATTCATCATCAGATTCGAAGACGGGACCAAATCTACGAAACGGCTCCCAATAATAATAACGTGAATACAAAGACAGCTCTTTTGTTAACGGGTGGCAACGGATATAAAAGGGGAACTTTGAACGAAACTCCTTATTCTTCACTTCATGCGCATTGTATTGTATGGGAATATAAACTATAGTATTAATAAAAACAGAATATTCCTTAACTTCTAACTATTGATATAATAATGTTTCACTTCTTTTTTAATTTCTTATATAAATATATAAATAATGTATAAGTTTTTATATTGAGTTCTCTTGAGTTTCACATATCAATCAAACTATGCATTTATGAATTAATTTCTTTTTTTAATTTTAATTCTTTAATTTGTAATTATCGAATAGAAGACGAATCGATTGATAAATTTTCAATGTTTTATAAATAACTTTATTATTTTGAAATTTTATACGTATAACGCATTTTGCATTATATTTACAATCATTTTATTAATTATGTATTAATTATATAATTATTGCTAAGCAATAGAAGAGCTGTAAATATATTCCAATTCTAAACAAGTATTAATTAAAAACTATTAGACTTTAATTTAATTAATTATTTAACTAATTATTGAGTTAATGATGACTCTAGAAATCTATCTCTTATTTCGGTTGAGCTCATTCTGAAACTCATTGGCAGCAAATCCGAGTCCAGTCCCGATCCCAACAAATATCGGCCAAACTCTTCGCCGAAATATCAACAGAGAAAAGACGGAACCAATCGCTAAACCCGTACCTTATTTTCAATAATTATTTAAATATTTATTATAACTAAATATTGAAATTTAAATTAATTGAAAAAAGTTGAATACAAACTATATTTGAATTATTAATTAAATTTGAGTTAAAAGACTTTAAAAACAAAAATAATACCCATTTTTATGATAGAATTTGAGATAAATTTATCATATTTTCGGCCGATTTCGTCCTCGGATTTAATTGAACTCATTTTATAATTAATTTTATTTATATCTTTTTATCAATAAGTCTTATCTCAAAATGACTTATAATTTATTCAATCAATAAATTACTTAAATTATCCAAACATTCAGTCAACGATTTAATAAAATTTTGTTCAAAAATAACGTTTTTTAGACCCAAAAAACATACAGTTTTTCAATAATATAAATATTGATCAAATTTATGAAATCATTGAATGCAATAAAAGCCACGTTTAGTGACGAAAAACTATTTTTGAAGTAATATTGTTCAAGTATTTCATAATAAAATCAATTAATTTCAAAGTCTTAAAACTTGAATCAATTTGAAATTTATTTTAAAATAATAGTTTTGATTGAAAATTGAGACAAAATTATTAATCAAATTGAATATTAAGTAAAGTTTTGACCAAATAAATAGTCAAATAATGCCCACAATTACTGTTAATCGCGAACTACTCTTCAAAAGATTGGGAAAAGTTTACAGTAAGTCATCATTTATTCATTAATTTATATTTAATTTGATTAAAATTTGATTTAATTGTTTTAAATTATAGCCGAAGAAGAATTCAATGATTTGTGTTTTGAATTCGGTATAGAATTGGATGAAGTGGTGAATAGTTTTTATATAAATATTTTTATTTCTATTGAATTTATTATTAATTTTTAATAAATTTTTAATAAATTTTTAATTTCAAATTTAAAGACATCTGAAAAGCAAATAAAAGCCAAAGAACAGGGAAGTGAACGATCGAAAGGCGCCTCAGAAGAGATTATTTATCGCATTGAAATACCAGCCAATCGGTTGAAACCTCACTTCTTATTATTGTTAAATTTATTAATATTTTTACATTTAATTTAATTTTCAAGTTATGACTTGCTTTGTGCCGAAGGCTTAGTGCGAGCGTTACTCATATTTTTGGAAAAGTATGTTATCTTTAAATTTATTTATTTCAATAATTTTGATGATTTACTATTGTTTTGGATTTAGAATTGAAATTCCAGTTTATAGATCATTGAAACCATCGGACGGACAATTACAACAACTTATAGTTCTTCCAAATGTATTATTTGTCAAATTTGAATAAATAATTAAATGATGAATATATCGATATGTTTGTAGACAATGCATATCCGTCCTTATGCTGTGGCCGCTATTCTTAGAAATATAACATTCACTCAACAAATATACGATAGTTTTATTGATTTACAAGAAAAACTTCATCTAAATCTTTGCAGGTCTTGTCTTCTCATTACTATTAATTTATGTTTTAAATTGTATTCAAAATGTTTTAATTGAAATTATTTAGAAAGAGAACACTCGTAGCCATTGGTACTCATGATTTGGACACAATAAAGGGTCCCTTCTTTTATGACGCGAAAGTTCCGAATGATATAAAGTTCATTCCTCTAAAACAAACCAAAGAATACACTGCGACCGAACTCATGGAATTATATTCTGTAAGAAATTCTACAAAAATAGCTAATTATTCCAACTTATAATCTATTTCTTCCATATTTGTTATAAGACTGACGACCATTTGAAATCTTATTTGCCTATAATTCGGGACAGTCCTGTTTATCCCGTTATATACGATCAAAATAAAGTCGTGCTTTCAATGCCGCCTATCATTAATGGTATGTTTATTGATTAGTTTAAGCTTTATGTTAATTATTATCAACTCAAATATTTGTTTTGATGTCATAATGAAGGAGAACACAGCAAAATAACAACGAATACAAAGAATGTGTTCATTGAATGCACTGCAACTGATTTACATAAAGCAAAATTAGTTTTGGACACTTTGGTTTGTATGTTCAGTGAATATTGTGAACAGCCCTTTACGTAAGTTTAGCCAATCTCTCAATTATTTCTTTATTTATGAATTTATTTTTATCATCTCATAGAGTCGAAAGTGTTGAAGTCACTCAATCGGACACTTCTCGATCTTTATTACCTGTAATTATATTTAATAAAATTACTGCATAAATAGTTTGTTATTAAATTTTAAATTTAAATGATTTCAGGCACTTAATTATAGAGAAGAAACGGTGACCACTGATTATATAAACAGAAATTTGGGCATAAAGTAAGTAATATTTGTCTGTTTTTGACAAAAAAAATTGATTGAAATTCAATTTTTTCAATAATTAGTCAAACAGCTCAAGAAATTAAAAATTTGTTGACAAAAATGAGTTTAAGCTCTGAGGTTATAAGCGATCAACTGTTAAAAGTGCGAATCCCACCAATACGTCAGGATATACTACACACTTGTGACATCTTAGAAGACGCTGGAATCGCTTATGGCTATAATAATATTGAGTTCACTTTACCCAAAACATTGACAATCGGTCATCAATTTTTGCTGAATAAAGTTTCGGATCAATTGCGTAATGAAATCGCTCGTTGCGGTTATACAGAATGCCTCACCTTTTCATTAGTGAGTTTGGGAGAAAATTACACGAATACTATTTACTATTTTACAATAAATATGAACCATTTTAGTGCTCTCGCGATGACATCGGGGATAAAATGAGACGAAAAGATTCATTATCCAAAGCGGTGCATATCTCTAATCCTAAAACTATAGAATTTCAAGTGGCGCGAACTTCTCTATTGCCTGGTCTCCTCAAAACTATTTATTCAAACAAGAAAATGCCGCTTCCCTTAAAACTTTTCGAGATTTCAGATGTCGTATTGAAAGATAACAACGAAGGTATTTATAAAAAGCTTTAATTTGAATGTTTATGATTTAAGAAATTGTGAGCTTTGTTTAATCCGTTTAATTGATCGAAAGTTGGCGCTAAAAATGAAAGATATTTGGCTGCAGTTCATTATAATAAAAATCCTGGATTCGAAATAATACATGGATTGTTGGATAGGATAATGCAAGTCATGGAAGTCAAATACTCTCAAAATAAAAGCGAAAATGGATATTATATAAGAGCTGCAAATGGTTTGTAATTTAAAAATAATTTTTAAGGTAGTAATGATTTTGAAATCAAAATTGTATTCTTTCAGACTCTCGTTTTCTTAACGGTCGTTGCGCTGAAATCGTGATAAACGGAAAAGTTTCTGGAATTATGGGTGTTTTGCATCCAGAAGTCGTAACTAATTTCGAATTAATACAGCCCTGTTCTGCTCTCGAGATAACTATACAGGATCTGTAACTCAATCTATAAAACATTATTATTTATTTAATTATATAAGTAATAAAAACTTCAATTATTTTTCAATTAATGTCTAGTTTTATATTCATTCAAGGATTAATCCATTTTTGTTTTGTATGAATTTTTCATGAGTTTCAAAACAATTGAATTTTGAATTTTTAATAAACTAATCAAAATTATTAAATTTAAATTGTGTGTGAATGAATTATCCATTAAGTCGAAAGAATACAATTTGAAACTATGACTTATTGTGTTAATAAAATTTGAATTTAAATAGTGTTTGCTCTTGAATAATAATTAAAGTAATGAGTTATGAGAGATACAGCGGTAGTATTAATGTGTTTAAAGCTACCAAAAGATGAGGACTGCTTTACAAATGCGTCAACAGCATTACTATTATTATTATTATTATTATTTATTGATTGAGTTACTATCTCTAATATAGACATAGTTTGCGTCATGAAATGAAAGCTTTTGTTCTTTCATGTAATATAACTATAATAAATATTTACTGCTTTCAGATTAACATTTTATTATTGAGTAGTGATCTATTGATTTTTTTCATTCAATTTATTTCAATAGATAAGAAATAATGTACCCAAATATAACTTACACTCATTTACCGACCTTTAAATAAATATTTCATGAATTTTATGCCTTTTCAATTGATTTCAGTACTTTTCAGTGCTCTACAAACACTAAACCAAAATGAGAAGCCATTACCAAACGGTAAGATTAATCATATTCTCTATTATTTAAGGTTTTAATTATAATATGATTTTGATTTTGTTATTTTTATTTAAATCAATGATTAAATTTTGTTTATAAATTAGTTATCTTTATATTTGAATTCATGAATTTTAATATACAAAGTTCTAATGCATTTAAAACTTATATGTTTGCAGTGAAGACATTTTTGCCCCTTTAATCACTTTTAACATATTTTAATCAATCAAATCTATTAAGTTTGATAAATATCTCATTTTAAGCCAATTCGTAAAATTATGTAAAGAAAGTCATTCAAAACTTAAAATTTCATCTCTAATTATCTGGAATTAATTGTTTTAAAATTTATTTAGAAACGAGCGCTGATCACTTCAATAGCTTGAAGTTAATATTTGAATAATTTGTTGAGATCTCGACGAAATATCGGGAAAATGTCATCCGTCAAAGTAGCAGTTCGTGTTCGTCCATTCAATAATAGAGAATACAGTTATGACTCTAAAAATATAATATCAATGAATGGCCAAACGACAAGTATGTAACCCGGCATTACTTTCTATTTTCTATTCTAGTATTTTAAACAATGTTCTAAATATCCGACATATGATTAATTTTCAAAAATTTGTTCTCATATAGCAATAATGAATCCAAAAATTAGCGACTCTTATAAAACTTTTACATTCGATTACTCTTATTGGTCACACAATTCATCGGATCCTAATTTCGCTGATCAGGAAACTGTTTATCACGATATCGGAGAAGACATGTTAGCTCACTCTTTTGAAGGCTATAATGTTTGTATATTTGCTTACGGACAGACAGGGAGCGGAAAGAGCTATACAATGATGGGAAAGCAAGATGACGAAGGGATTATTCCTCACATATGCAAAGATTTATTCAATAGAATTCAATACGACGACTGCAGTGAAACCATGTATTCCGTAGAAGTGTCTTATATGGAAATATATTGCGAACGAGTTAGAGATCTATTAAATCCAAAAAACAAATCATCACTGCGTGTACGCGAACATCCAGTCTTAGGTCCTTACGTTGAAGACCTTTCAAAATTAGCCGTCACTTCATATGAAGATATTCGAGAAATAATGGATGAGGGAAATAAAGCCAGGTTCTCAACTAATACATTAATTACTACTACTCAATAGTCGATTAGTTTACTCATAAAATAAAAAAATTTTAAGATTTATAAATTAATTGATTTATGTTTGTAGCTGAATATTAATGTTTTAAAAATGTATTTTTCTTATTCAAGAACTGTGGCCTCAACTAATATGAATGAAACGAGTAGTCGTTCTCATGCAGTTTTCACAATAATATTCACTCAATTAAGACAAGATAAAATGACTGGTTTAGCGAGTGAAAAAGTTAGTAAAATATCACTCGTTGATTTGGCAGGTATTTTGTTCACTCATCACATTTCATGATTAATAACAAACTTTAAAATTTATTATTTAAGGTTCAGAACGCGCTGATGCGACTGGTGCTCAAGGGACTAGACTTAAAGAAGGTTTGTTTGAATAAAACTGATTCATTTTTATTGTTATTGATAAGTATTCTAAAAATAATTAGGTGCCAACATAAATAAGTCTTTGACAACCCTCGGGAAAGTTATATCAGCTCTCGCCGAAATGGTAATCAAAATCGTTAAATAATAATTTTTGACTATTATTGAACATAACATAAGATCATTTTATTATCAAATCTCATTTCTGATGACTAACTTCTGAAATGATTTTCGAAATAACTACTCATATAATATATTAATTAGAATTTATGTTTCACATTAAAGCCATCACTCTATCAGATACAGAATATAGCACTCCGTGAAATTGAATAAAAGTATTTATATTATAACTCATTTACGTAAATATTTGAAACAATCACTGCTTATGAATGATTGTCTGAAAAATTTTACAATTTGTTCAATAATCAGCACTTATATAAAAAAACTAAACTTTATCATTACATATCATTTATATTTAATTCTATTCTATTTTATGCCTTTTTTGATCTGTTGAAAACTTGATTAAATAGTCGGTAAGTAAAAAAATTTTTTTTTTGTATCTTAAAAGAATCGAATGAGAGTTGAATTTCTTGAAATTAGGCCACGAGGAAAAAGAAAAAAGCAGATTTCATTCCATATCGTGATTCTTCATTGACATGGCTTTTACGCGAAAACTTAGGTATTATTATAAGAAATAATTATTATTAAAGATGAATCAAAATTGTTGAACATTTTGAAAGGTGGGAACTCGAAAACTGCAATGATCGCTGCTTTAAGTCCAGCAGATATTAATTATGAAGAAACTCTAAGCACTCTTAGATATGCTGATAGAGCCAAACAAATCATGTGCAAAGCAGTGATCAATGAAGACGCGAACGCGAAACTTATCCGTGAACTCAAAAGTGAAATCGCGCGCTTAAGATCATTATTGAGATCTGAAGGACTTGATTTGGAGGAAGACGGATGTTCTATCTCTGTTCAAGCAGAGGCCAAGAGAAGAAGTGGTTCTGTTTCGATGGCCAGTGAGAATGCGATCGAACAATTGCAAGAAAGTGAAAAATTGATGATGGAATTGAATGAGACGTGGGAAGAAAAACTCAGAAAAACAGAAGCAATCCGTATTCAAAGAGAAGCAGTTCTCTCAGAAATGGGGGTCGCGACCAGAGAAGATGGAGATGCAGTTGGAGTCTTCTCTCCGAGTGAAACTCCGCATTTGGTTAATCTAAATGAAGACCCCTTAATGTCTGAATGTCTTATTTATTATATAAAAGATGGTTTCACTCGTGTCGGACAATCCAATGCTCCGATCCCTCAAGACATCAAATTGAATGGCACTCATGTTATTAGTGAGCACTGCATTTTTGAGAACCGCAATGGAAGAGTCACTTTAATCCCGTGCAAAGAAGCACTTTGTTTTGTTAATGGCAAACAAGTCGAGCGTCCGATTGAGATAATGACAGGATCTCGTGTTATACTTGGAAAGTATCACGTTTTTCGTTTCCAACATCCGATACAAGCGCGAGAAAATAGAGATCGACGTTCGCCGTGCACTGAATATCCAAACAGCCCATTACAAGCCGTCGACTGGACTTTTGCTCAAATGGAATTACTTGAAAAACAAGGAATTGATCTTAAATTCGAAATGGAGAAAAAATTGATTGCTTTAGAAGAGCAATACAAGAAAGAAAAAGAAGAAGCGGATCAGATCTTTGAAGAACAAAGAAAAAATTATGAACAAACTATTGAAAGACTTCAGCGACAAGTCGACGAACAATCGATGACAATGTCTACATTATATGCATCTACGATATCAACAGTCAATGATTCAAAAGTAATAGAAGATGAAGTATTTCCTGACGACTATTCATACACTGAAGAAGAACTTGAAGTTGCGAAAAAAGCGGCCAAAAAATGGAAATATCATCAGTTCACAAGTCTTCGCGACGATTTATGGGGAAACGCTATTTTCTTGAAAGAAGCCAATGCTATTTCTGTTGAACTTAAGAAAAGAGTTCAGTTCCAATTTGTACTCTTAACAGACACAATGTACTCACCGTTGCCACGAGAAATGATCAACAATTTTGATGATTTACAAGACGATCAAGATGGCAATGAAAGACCATATCCGAGAACTGTTGTTGCCGTTGAAGTGACTGACCTTAAAAATGGAGCGACTCATTACTGGTCACTCAATAAATTGAGGTAAAATTTACATTCAATCAAAACAATCAATTTTTGTAATGAAAATCTGATTGTAGACAAAGAAAGCTTAAATTAATTAAAACAAATTGATAAAAAATTACTAAAATTCTGGAAGCTTTAAAACTTATTGTTTAATTTGAAAGCAGATAACAAATGTAAGCTCATTAAAAGTAATTCAATTCAATGTATAATTACATCGCAGCATAAGCTCCAGTAATGTTTAATTTTCATAAATCATTTCTGTAATTCTAAACTTTTTCCAATATTTAACTGTTTTCTAAACTATTGTTCTTTGTCTGCAATTGGAAATAAATTGAGTTTCCAATATTCCACTGGAAAAGATATAATTTATGTATTGACAGACATCGTCTGGAGCTTATGCGACAAATATATTACAACTACTTTATTGAGCCTTCAAAAAACGACCATTACTTACAATACTTGACATTTGCTGCTCAAAAATTAAGAAGTCCAGTACTTTTCGAAGATAGGTCTATACATTTAATAGTATCAAACAATTAACCAATTTATTAGTTTTGTTTGAAAAATAATCATTTAATGAATTTTAGGCAAAGATTGGAATTGATGCGAGATATGTATAAAAACGAAGAATGTTCGCCAATTTCACCTGAATGTGGTTTAATAGAGTCAACTTCAGGTGGAGATCCGTTTTATGATAGATTTCCCTGGTTTAGGCTCATTGGACGAACTTTCGTCTATCTCTCAAATCTTTTATATCCGACATCTCTAATACAAAGGGTTCCGATTGTCAATGAGAAGGGAGATGTAAAGGGATATCTGCGAGTTGCCATTCAAGCAGTTCAAGGTATGACTTCATTTAGAGAGATTTTATTATTTCCAATTCATTCAAATTTCATTCTGTTCCGTTAAAGATGAAGAAGATTGCAATTTGTCAGACCTTTCGGGCGCTATCAGACAATCGGCTCGTATTAGCTTTAGAGATGATGACGAAGGACTTAAAACAATTAGAAAAATACATTTGTTGCGAACAGAAGCAGATTCATTACTTAAAAATATTAAAAATCAACCAATTGATGGCTTAACGACTGATGACCAACAAAATAATAATTATGAAATGAGTGTCGATAGTGACCAAAGAATTGGAGAACATTTGCAAATTGATAGAGAGTTTATGTTTCGCGTGACAATTCTACAAATAAGTGGTGTATCTAAAGATTACGGCGATATATTTTGTCAGTTCAATTTTCTCCATCGTCACGACGAAGCCTTTTCCACGGAACCAATCAAAAATACAGGCAAAGGTCCAGCGCCTGGATTTTTCAGAGTCCAAAATATTACGGTTGCTGTCACCAAATCTTTTATAGAATATTTGCGATTACATCCAATTGTTTTCGAAATTTTTGGTCACTATCAACAACACCCGCTCCATAAGGAAGCTAAAGATGACAGGGATTTCATACCTGGACAGCAAATTAAGTAAGAAATTATTGTATTTGTTAATGAAATACGAACTATAATTAATGCTAAAAATTAATAGTTTGGTTCGTCAGCCGCCCCGACATATGTTTCCTCAATTGGTTCCAATATCTCAACCCATAAAGTCACAAAAGTTCACATGTTTGACATCATCGCCAAGCACTGCACTCGTCTATTCAAAGTATGATTTACTCATTTGGATGGAAATCTGTGAATTAGGTCCTAATGGAGAATACATTCCGGTTGTAGTCGATCATCACGATGACACCCCCTGTCGCGGAACTTTTCTATTGCATCAGGGAATTCAAAGAAGAATTCGCATAACTATATTATACGAACCCGATTCTGATGTCATTTGGAAAGAAATAAGAGAAGTAGTGATCGGCAGAATTAGAACTCAAGCCGAATGTCTCGATAATATTGATGACGAAGACGACCCTTCAGTTCTTTCTCTTTGTTTATTTTCTGGCGAATATTTAGAAAAAATCAACAACAGAAACGTTTTTAGGTTTGAGGCCGCGTGGGATACGTCTCTTCACAATTCAATACTTTTGAATAGAGTTACTCCTTATGGAGAACGTATTTATCTCACAATCTCTTGTTATTTAGAGGTAACTTACGATTAACCTGTTTATGATAAGTGTAGACAAATTCAAAAACATAATTTTATAATTATTACTTTGTTTATAGCTTGAAAATTGCACTCAACCGGCAATAATCACTAAAGATTTTTGTTTAATACTCTTCGGTCGAGACTCGCGAACATTTCCGCGATTAACGCCAAATACAAAAGCCTTAAAGCATATATTGAGCGGCGCCTATAAGAACGCTAACTGTAATCATATCAGTACTGTCTATGAATTGGTTTACAAAAGAGCTGTTGATTCTGGAAGTCCTGGAGTACAGCGTAGGCAAAGACGAGTTTTAGACACTTCAAGCGCTTATGTTAGAGGAGAAGAGAATTTGTGCGGATGGCAACCAAGAGGTGATTCTCTCATATTTGATCATCAGTGGGAACTCGAAAAAATGAAACGAATCGAAGAAGTGGAAAAAGTTAGACACAAGCTCGCAGTTGAAGATAAGCTAAAGAACAAAGACAACTGTTTGATCGAAGATTCAATTTTTAGTGGAGGATTGAAAAATAGTAGCAGTAGAATGAGTTTAGTTCTTACATCTCCAACGAGTCCAGTGGCCAATCAGTTATGTAATAATGATTCAACTTATGAATCCTGGGATATGACTGATCGAGAAAGAGAGTTATGCATTAAATCCATTCAACTAATTCAAACTCATATACCAACAAAACCAGCGCCGCTACCAATTAAGAAGAATTCTCTTCAAACTCCGACCGCAGATGAAAGTATCACCATTTCCTCTGCATCATCGAGTCCTGAAACGTTGTCACCAGAGAAGTCACTAATAGCTGCCAATTGGCTCCATCGCTCAGCCATTGCTAACTCTTCCGAAACAATGCTTAACGGATCACAAAGCGAACAAATGATGACAGGACTGATAAGTTGTGATATGAAACCCTTATATGTACCAGAAATTGAAGAAATTCGTGTGAGTCCTATAATCTCAAAGAAAGGATATTTGAATTGTTTAGAAGATAGAACGGGCTGTTGGGTCAAGAGATGGGTTGTAGTGAAGAGACCCTATTTGTTCATATTCTATGATGAAAAAGATCCGATTGAAAGAAATGTGATCAATTTGTCGAGCGCTCAAATTGAATGCTCAGAAGATCAACAGGAAATGCTGAAAGTGGTCAATACTTTCTCTATTGTCACAAAATATAGCGGTTATTTAATGCAAACTCTTTCTGATAAAGAAGTTCATGACTGGCTCTATGCTATCAATCCTTTACTCGCCGGTCAAATTAGATCGAAAACTTCAAGAGTTAACAAAACGAATCAGGAAAACGTTAGTGAAGAACATGAGCTCGAAAATAATATTTCAAATCAGTGTAATATTTGAATTCATATAAACAGATAACTTTATTTTGATGTTTCGCTATTTTTTCTTCCAAATCAATTCATAATAATATAACTTAAGATATGTTACAATTTTTATATAAGTTTTTAGCTATTATTTCAAAGATTATGTAAATTAATTGTATTGTTATTATAAAATGTAAATCAGTTTTAAGATTAAATCATTATTTATTCGCTTCTCAAAAATATTTTTCAAATTAATCCAAATATAATATTCATTAACTATAAGAGTTTAATAAAAGTTGAATAAAGTCTGAAAACTAAGTCAACATTAAAATAAAGTTAAGTTTAATAAGCATTTAATATATATGAGGAATGAGTTAAAAGATTGGCTTTTTATTTATTTCATTACAATTTATGATTAATTTCTTGATTTAGACAAAAGTTAAAAATAAATATATCTTAAACTCAAATATTGCGCTCTTAAATGACATTCATAGCAACAGTAAAGCAGACCTTAAAAGATAGCAAATCGTCGACTGATATAAATGTTTGGCACAAAAACGTAAACAATATTACGTGTTGTTTACGAGTTAAACAACTTTTAACATAACATTAAGTCAATTGACGTCACAGTTTATCAAATCAATTATAAAGTTATGAGAAAAAGGGATTCAAATAAATGTGTATAGGATTGAAGTTAAGTAAATAAAATTTGGTTAAATTGAATGAATGGCTCCGACGCCGACGGCAGACGAGTTATGGGGGACTCATTTAATGCCTCCATCTCTTATGGTGGATGTGTTAATGCCAAATGGATTACTCATTGAAGTCAATTGTAATAGAGAGTCAACTCTCGAGTCTATTAAAAACAACTTGTGGGTTGAGGCCAAGAAAAATGTTTTGTATCGTTTACTTAACGAATCTAATTCTTATATTTTTATTGCCATCACTCAAGACTCTAAACTCGAAGAATTTTATGACGAGTCCCGAAGACTTTGTGATCTTAGACTTTTTCAGCCTATCCTTAAATTAATTGAACCTGAAGGAAACAAAGAAGAAAAGATCTTAAGCTCTGAAATTAGTTTAGCCATTGGTAGACCTCTCCATGAATTGGATTCAATTAAAAATGTTGAAGTCATTGAATTTCGCAAAAATATTCAAACTCTTTGCCGACAAATAGTTGAGAAAAGAGAGTCATTACCTATTGTTCAGAAAGTCTATTATACATATCCTCCAGAACTCGACGACGCCATCACTTCTGATATACTATTGAATACTAGTCTTAAAGTGAGTGTTTGGATCACTTTTGACGATGGAAACAATGAAATCAATGAATTAGAAGTTCCGCAAAACTATTTATGCGCTGATCTTATTTGTGATGCTCTTAAACTTATTTATAAAAATTCAAATAACTTGAGTCCTGAAGAACAACTTAAGTTAGGAAATGATAACAAATTCAATTATGTCCTCAAAATATGTGGTTTTCAACAATATTTATTAGGAAATCATCAGTTATTCAAATATAAAGTATGTTTTTGTTCATTCATTATTTAAATTATATTTAGTTATACGTTATTTAATGATAATTGAATTTAAATTAATGTTTAGTACATCCGGACGTGTTTATCACAAGGAAAAGTTCCCCAACTATTACTGGTTGACGTGCCGCTAGTTTATAGAGAAATCCCCAAATGTTCGTTTTTGATCCCATCATTCCTTCGACGCATTCCTCAACAAAACCCCCCATTGAGTGACATTCAAACCTCTTTAGCTAATAATCAATTGATGTCTTTGTGGAAAATCGACAGCTATTTTCGAATACGAATATTACTCGCAACTTATGTCAATGTGAAAGATGTGGACAGAATTTATGTGAAGGCAGGTATATATCACGGACCAGAAGCTATTTGTGAAGAAAGATGTACTAAATTCGTTGTGCCTCAAAATCCGCGATGGAATGAACTCTTAGAATATGATTTATACATACCTGACATTCCTCGAAATGCGAGACTCTGTTTCTCAATCTGTGCCGTCACTTATCGAAAGCGACGTGAAGAGCATTGCGCTATCGCGTGGGGTAATATGCAATTGTTTGACTTCAGAAACTGTCTTCTCAGTGATAGAATTAATATAAATTTGTGGCCAATGCCTAAAGGATACGACGAATTACTTAATCCTTTAGGAATGATTGGCTCCAATCCTAATAATGATTCGTCATGTCTTCAAATAGAGTTCGATCGCTTCACATTACCGGTTGTGTTTCCACCAGAAAATCAAATCGAAGAATATGCAGCTTTTATCAATAAACTCGAACTCGAGAAAAAACTTCCCGCGTTTTCTGTTGATTCTCAAAGTAGTTCTCGCTATCAAAGTGATGATCCCGTCTCTCAAAACGATTTGTTACAACTCAACGAAATACTAAAACGTGATCCATTGTCTGAATTGTCAGAACAAGAAAAAGATTTGTTGTGGAGATTGAGAAATAATTTGTTAACTATTCCCGACTCTTTACCTAAACTGTTGGATGCGGTCAAATGGAACAGTCACGACGAAGTGCCGCAATTGTATTGTTTGCTCAAAAAATGGCCTAAAATTAAAGTGGAAACAGCTTTAGAACTATTAGACTGTAAATATGCAGATATGACAGTTCGAGCCTATGCCGTCAAATGGCTCGATGAGGGACTAACTGATGATCATCTGCTTCAATATCTCTTACAATTAGTTCAAGTGTTAAAGAAAGAGCCATATCTTGATAATGAACTTTCAAACTTTCTTTTGAGGCGTTCTTTAATGAATCAAAGAATCGGTCATTTCTTTTTTTGGCACTTGAGGGGAGAAATGTACGAACCATTAAATTCTTTAAGATGTGGTTTGTTATTAGAGGCCTATTGCAGAGGTTTGCCTTTGAATAGTTTGCGGCTAATCGTCAAACAAGTGGCAGCTCTTGAGAAACTTGAAAAGTTAACCGATATTTTGAAAGAAAGAAAAGATGACACTCAAAAAGATAGACTTCGCTTCCTTTCGAGCTACTTAAAACAAGCCGACTATTTAGAAGCGCTTCAAAACTTACCCAATCCATTAAATAGTAGTTTAATTTTAGGCAATATATTAGTAGACGAATGTCGAATCATGGACTCAGCCAAACGTCCCCTTTGGCTCGTTTGGTCAAATCCGGACCCAATGGCAGAAACATCGTGTCCCACAAATGCTATTATCTTTAAAAGTGGTGATGATTTACGTCAAGATATGTTGACTTTACAAGTGATAAGAATAATAGACCTGATATGGCGTCGCGCGAACCTAGACTTAAAAATGCTTCCCTACACATGTCTGGCCACTGGAAAACAGGTCGGAATGATTGAAGTCGTTCGAAACGCCCAAACTGTGATGAATATTCAACGATGCGGTGGACGCATGGCTGCTTTTCAAGTCGATTCGAGTCAATTACACAAATGGATTAAAGAACACAATAAAGATAATTACGATAAAGCCGTCGATAATTTCACGAAATCGTGTGCAGGTTATTGTGTGGCCACTTTTATTTTGGGAATCGGTGACAGAAATCCTGATAACATAATGATCAACGAAGACGGACAGATATTTCACATCGATTTCGGACACTTTTTGGGTCATTTTAAAAAGAAATTTGGAATAAATCGAGAGCGCGTTCCTTTCGTTCTTACTTATGATTTTTTACAAGTTATTTCTAAAGGAGCCGAAAATCCATTGAAAAGCAAAGAATTTGAAGCGTAAGTCGACTTTCTTTTATTAACTATAGACTAAATCTAAAAGCATTTGCAATCAATCATTTATATCGATGATTATTAATCAATAGTAAATTCTTAATAGAATAAAATTAATTCTCTTTCGAATGTCTAATAAAAAGCTTAAAATTGTATTTAGTTTTCAAAGAATGTGTGGCGACGCGTATTTGGCTCTTCACGAGAACGCAAATTTGTTGATAGCATTGTTCACAATGATGTTGTCGACAGGCATTCCTGAGTTGCAATCAATGGATGACATAAGTTATTTGCGACAAACATTACAAGTGGAAAAGAGTAGAAATGAAGCTTTAAAATACTTTGAAACTCAATTAGATGAGGCACACGGCGGTGCATGGTCTACTAAACTTGATTGGTTTTTTCATTGTGTAAAACATAGCTCTAAAACATAAATTTATTTCATTCAATTTAATAAGGATTTAACTAATTGATTAATTATTTAAGCTATTTTGTAATTTATATTATTTCATGCAAATAAAAACCAGTTTTATATCATTTGTTACTTTTTTATTACAGTTTACGATCGATTTATTATAAAAGCTCGACTTCATTGAAATGTTTATTAGAGTTATTCAATTTATAAGATTAAACAATTTCACGCAAAGCTTCAAATGATTCAACTGTAAAGCTCTTTCTAACAAAAAGTTTACGATCGAGTATAAAATTAAGTCTTATCTTATTTCCTACTGTATATGTAGTCTTTTAAGTTTTCGGTTTCATACCGAGTTTTACCGAATAAAACCGGCGATTTTAAAATAATAAATTCGGTTTT